>VZRR01013115.1:1226773-1403729 GCA_013398015.1 Oreocharis arfaki | reverse complement strand
TATATATGTATATATGGCAGAGGTGTTTTATTAGTAACAGAATCAATGGAGCTTGGAAATCTCGTGATTTGTGGGAAATGGAAGTGTTGAGCACTTTCTCAAGTCACTAAGACCTTCTGATTCAGGGACTCCCTGTTCTCTTGCATGATATGGGAGTTTCCACATCACAGCATCCCTTCCTTTGCCTTTTCATCTCTACAATTTTTGGTTAGTTGGCTGGACATGAGACAGCAGCTCAGTCTCTGGCTCAGAACTGCACGTGTGCTGCCTGTACACCGGGCTGTCAGCTTCTGTCTCTGGGTGGATTAAACAAATTAGCTAAAGATCTGGCTCTTCCCCCTTCTCCCTCTGAAAGAGCTCTAATCTGTCGCTCTTTCTTACTAGCAGCTGTTAGTGTAAAAGTTGTATGTTGTAGGAAGTTTAATCATACACACTTTTACCCCTTTTGTTTGAATCTTAAAAATTAATTCAGTTCAAATCAACAAGGGAGGAAGGCAAAATAGGGAGAAGTGTAGACATACAGATAAATAATGGCACTAGACAGTCTTGTTTAGGTAACTAGGAAATTCTGAAATGAACTCCTAACTGCTGGCATTCAGAGATTATATGGTGGGGCAAAAAAATCTTTTACTTTAGAAAAACTATTTTCAGACCTTTGTGAGTTTAGAAGACTTGGCATGAGAATTAATCAGGTGTACCCTAAAGGCCTGAAATTAAATGAAAACTAAAGGCATTTGATGAGTGCTTGGCTTATGACTTTTAGTCACTTGAGGCTGGTAATGGATACTTTTGTATGTATCTAGCTTACCTTTGCTGAACAGTCTGTGAGTTTCCTACTATGTTTGAATTATGCTTAAGCTTTTTTTGAGCTAGAAATTCGTATACCAAGAAGTGCATTCATTACACTTTGAGTGAATTCAGGTCTTCCTCTCGTTTTTATTTGGTGTGGTGAATAATGCCAGTGTCTTGCCCTAGTAGTATTCAGGCCTGTGTCCCAGCTTTCCAATTCAGCTTGGCTCCACTTTTGAGTGCTCACGTCTGGGCGATGTGTAAGTCATAGATATCTTTTATGTCTGTCAGCTCAAATGAAACTCTTGCCCATATTGCAGAAATTACTGCAATGACAGCTCAGGAAATGAAAAAGCTTTTCCCAAAGCTAAACCCATTGTCATTACTTTATCTAACTATGCCGTGTCTCAGCGTGCCCCTCACCCCCCTGCAGCTGCTTTCCCTATCAGTAGTGAGAGGGTGTTTCCTGTCATCATGGTAAGTCACCATCATCCCACTTGCTGAAGTTTTCTGGGTTTCTGTGTATTCCCCCTGATGCTTTAGATCTTCCGAGGTTGCAATATTGGCATCTTCTAGTGCCTCATTCAAGCAGTGATGCTTTATGAGCAAACTTGTGGTTTTAGCATGGCATCTGTCTGCTTCCTGTTGTGCACTTCTCTACAAAACTACCTCTGTATTTGTACTTCTCTCTGTTACGTTTATCCCTCCTTTCCTTGATGTATTTACACTGTAAGTTGTTCAGGGCAAGGTCCGCATTCTTGTTCTTTACAATGTAAAAACTTAGTATAAGATCTTTGTCTGAGATCTAATAGAAATAAATTAGTTTTGGTTAGTTATTCTAACTATTCTATTAGAATAACTAATGGTCACTTTTCTATGAAAAATGTACAGATGAGAGTTCAGACCATCATATGAGAAGTATTATATAAATTAATTGGAAGAGGCTTAAATGCTGTTATTTTGTTCTAAGACTCCTGATGAAAAACACTAGTTAAGATTTTAAGAACTCCATGACTGTAAATACAATTAACCCCAGCATTTGATTGCCAGCATTTATTATATTATAATATATTATAAGCATTTACTGTATTGCCAGCTTAAAATACATATTCAGTGTAAGATAGGTTGTAACAAACTCAATTTTTTTGATAATTCATAACTACTTGAACAGGAAATACGGACTGTTGATTAAAAATAGGACAGTGTCTGGACTCTTTTGCCTAGAGATTTTTTTATTGTTTTTTTAATTTTTGAATGTTCTGTGGAAGAAATATTAATTGCTTAATGCTATTATTTCTTTTCTTTTATCTCCTATGGGAATAAAAAGAGTAGTTTGTAAATTATTGATTTATTTCAGTTGAAACTGGTGTTTAATTTTCATAGCTGTAAGACCTCTGAGAAATACAGAATACCTGGTAAATGGAAAAATATGCCCCAAAATTGATGAAATATTTAGTTAACCTTTCAAAACTATTTTTCTGGTGTTATCTGTATATTAGATTGTTTGGAAGATAAATGCTGGGTTTTGCTATTTGGTGAATTTGACCAAGATCTCCAGTTTACTAGAATTGTAGACTTTTATTTAGAATTTGGAAATAGCTTGTGGTGATAATCTGAAGCAGTAGCTTCATGTCCTGCCTGCTTGATTCGTGTGGCTCTAGGTGTCGGTTTTCATGATTAAATCCTACTTCTGTGACCGCAGTGTGGTCGTGCTGTTTGCTGTGCATTGGCTGGGACAGGGACACGAATGAGGGAGCAGAGAGAAGCTGAGGTGTAGCCTTGCAGTGTGGTGCTTGCTAATGAGTGGTAATTGCTGATCTGCACAATTGTATTCTGCCCAGAAGAGTTCCTGTTTTGGCCCAGTCAGCAAGTTACAGTTAAAAGGATGTTATCGAATTAAACACACTACCTTGTCATCAGCCTCTGCCCCTTACTGTTCCCCGGTGAAAGTTTCTGTTCTCTATTTGTTGTTTGATGGCTCTTCTTGAACTCACCTAACCATGAAGCTTAATGGTCTCCTGTGGGTGGATGTTTCTAACTTCTGCTCCCAGCTGGCTTCTCTGCAAGTTCTAGGGCAGTTGCAGGGGACCATCAAAATATATGACATCTCTTTTTGATGGTCTTGTTGGAGGGTACATCCAAATTAAAAGATTAGTACAGTTGCTTGTGCAGATTAGTTTATCCTTGTGTTTATCCTGTTATGTTTATACAAATTGGAACACTGTATTTTCTGGTACCATCTTTTTCTGTAGAACCCTTGCCTCATGCAGTGAATGGTGCTCTGGGGTGGAATGGCCTTACTGATAGTCCTTGTTTGTGCTCATCATTTCCTTTGCTGTCTCTGCCCCATCCGTGGTTTTTACTGAGTAACTTCCAGAATTGAAGGTGGAGATGTTGAATTTCCAACAGTCTTTCCATATGTTTCCTTTATAACAAATAGAGGGAATTTGGATTAAAAAAAACAGTGCTAGTAAGAGTAATATAAAGGAAAATCAGGTGAGCTGGCCAAGCTGAGAATGGCAGGACTTCTGCGAAGTGATGTAAAGATTTGTCAGCCTTCGTAGAAGTAGATCACAGGATTTGAAAGCAGCATGCTGTCTTTGCATTTTGGTGTGACTCTTATGCCTGCGTCTGTTCCTGGGCATAGGTTTATGACTTTTCATAATGTGTAAACAGATTAAGTCCATGATACATGCTCATACCATTTCTCATTTTGCTTTGTTTATTTTGTGCTCTTTATTTATCCAGACCATACAGTATGTGGAGGGAGGCTGCAAGAAAGATGGGAGAGGGACTTTTTACAAGAGCTTGTAGTGACAGAGCAAAGGGGAGTGGTTTCAAACTGGAAGAGAGTAGGTTTAGATTAGATAATAGGAAACTATTCTTTATTGTGAAGGTGGTGACTCGCTGGAACAGGTTGTCCAGAGTGCCCCATTCCTGGAAGTGTTTAAGGCCGGGTTGGATGGAGCTCCGAGCGACCTGGTCTTGTGTAAGGTGTCCCTGTCCATGGCAGGGAGGTTGGAACCAGGTCTTTAAGGTCCCTTTCAACCCAGGCCATTCTGTGATTCAATGATTCTGTGATTAAAACAGCAGGATATAAATTTAAATGGTAGGTTATATGCAGAGTACTATTCTCAATATTTATTATGCATTTAACAGTCTTTTTGTGATACTTTTGGGGCATCATTCACCCTGCAAAGCTGGTGCCCATCATTCTTGCTGCTTTGTAATTTGCACAAGGAAATAAATTTGTGTCTTCTTCCCACCAGAACTCCGATTGCCCTTCTCTACTAGGTGAGGCTGGACAATATTAAATTGGTCTAATTTAGCAGTTCTGCCACTTTGCCATTCTATAGGTCTTTTGAATTAAAGTGGATGAGAGAGTATGTGTGTGTGTATAAAAAAGCGATAAAAGTCAGCATGTTAGCTGTTATAAAGGAGCAAGACAGTAGTGGTCTTATTTTTTTTAAAAGTGGACAGTATAATATACACAGTATGTAATAATAACAAAATATTGTTACACATTATGTGAAATTGTGACTGGGTCAAACTGAGCCTTCATTATTAAGGTCTTTGCTATCTGCTCTGTGCTATATCATCAGTTTTTGTGATAGTGATATTTTCATTTGCTGTGTTAGTTCAGGTGTGTGTCTGCTTTTGTTAGAGGTTAGGTAAACCACAGCAGAGAGACTTTAACTATGGCTGGTCAATGGGGACAACAATGCAGCTTTGTGAGGTACTCATTTCTTGGAAATTATTTGGCTCTGTATTATTTTAAATATCATCTTACTGTAAAAGGCAATTTCTGCTTTAGAGCTCTGCAAAGGTTTAACATTTTTTCAAGTTTTTTTAACATTCTGGCAGCTGGAAGGTGAAAATGCAAGCAGCTCCGTTTCTTTGGCAAAAGTAAGTGCTGGCCTGATCTGTTGAGGTTCCACCTCAAGGGACAGGGGGAGGTAGTTCTGCTCTGTTCAGTCCCAGAGATGTGGGACTAAAGGGCATAGCCAAGAGGCAGGAAGGGAGATTGTTCTTGGCAGCTGCAACCTGGAGGTTGGCTTGGTCCATCTCATCAGTTGCACTCTAGGTGCTCTGAATCACCTCTGGAACTGCCTGCTTATCTCTGAATTACTCTGAAAGCTTGAGGAGGCTGTCCATCTAAATTATGTACCTGAAGTTAGACCCAGTAAATACTTCCCACTGATAGTCAAATCCTTCCTGCTTTTTTTTCCTTAACAGATACAGACATTTTATAGCAAGTTGCCTTGCAACTTGAGATTCACGGTTAATTTGAATGTTGGTATAATGTTGTTAAAATACCTAAAATACTCTGCTTTAATGTGAGAGGGGCTTTTAAAAGAATTAGTCACTTTTTAATTTTGGTCTTTAGTTCCAAATCCTTTGAATGCAAAAATATACTCTGGGAATTTACCTAAAAATCCCCTGAAATTATATTCTGTGAGTTTTTTTGGCAAATAGTAGCTGTAAAGCTTATCTAAATGTAGCTTATCTTAGAAAATGCTACTTGAACTTAAGGATAACAAGTAACTTGGTAAACATGTTAGTATTTGTTCTTTCATTCCGGATATTAACCCTCCATGAAAACTGTATTTAAAATGTTTCAAAACCACTTTTTGAAGAGTTAATAATTATTTCTTGTTTTCTACATATGCATTTTAGGGGCATTTCATGGCTTCTGGTTTACCCAGCTAATTTGCTATTTCAGTTAAGCTCTTGATAATAGACCAGCTGTAAATAGGATTATTTGACTTCAGCGTTGGATAAATAATTGTCGTTTTGCTTGGAGCAATTTTTTTCAGAAAGATTTAATAATTTTACGATGTATGATTGTGTTTACATTGGTATGGGTGTAAATCCTACATAGGTGTAATGCCATTGCCTTGTTTTGGAGTGGACATCAGCATCACATGCCATTGTCTGCATGAGGGAAAGTTGTAACTTTTGGCAATATGGTCGTTTGATGCTGGTTTTGTGGGTGCATGAATTTTGTGGCAGCTGGGGAGAAAATGCTGCAGATGATCCAGTGTTAAAGCTGAGCTACAGAGGAATGTGTGGCGCCAGGTGCTCTTAACCTGTGTTCTACCATGTACAGCATCCATGTACCAGCAAATGCTGTGTTACGTGTCACAGTTTCTGCTGACCCCATTTAATCCTTGCCCTCATTACTATGATGGATTATGTCTTCATAGGCACAGTTGGTTGATCTGAAGTCTGAACTGACAGAAACACAGGCAGAGAAAGCAGTATTGGAAAAGGAAGTGCACGATCAGCTTTTGCAGCTCCACGCTGTTCAGCTTCAGCTACATGCCAAGACTGGTCAGAATGTTGATTCTGGGGCTATTAAGGCAAAACTGGTGAGTATGGCAACCTGATTGTGGGATTACATTATTCTTCTTCCTCTCTTGGCTGAAGTTCTTCTTTGGAAGGTGTGAATAAGCTGATGACAAATTTTCGTGTTAAAAATACTAACTTTTTTGCTTTTAAATAACATTTATGGTTGGTTGTTAGCAACCATTAAAATAACATAAATAGTGTCAGAATAAAGAATAAGGATTTAAGAAGTTGTTTTTAAACCATTTTTAGTGGTTTCTCAAAGTAAAATAAGAAAATATTTTTGTGATTTATAAAGCTTTTCTTAAGACTGAAGTTGCGAAAGATAATAGAAAAAGTCTGTAATAGAAGAACTCAATACTACATGCTTTTTTAAAACTCAGACCTTTATAAAACCCACCAAAAGTTAACAATAATTAATCTGTGCTATTAGTTGACATTGACTGATAGCCAGAGCACAGACTGCCTTGTTACTAGCCAAAAGTTACACACCAAAGATTCAGGCTCTAATACTATGACTTCGTAAATTAAAAAAGTAGTGTACTATACTAGTGGTTTCTGACTGTTGGCATGAATCAAAGTCTACCTCTCTTGATTTTCTAAAATTGCTTCACAGTTTAGTTGCAAATCCCTGCTCCCAACATACATGGAACGTTAGTCTATTCTGCTATTTTGTCCTGTTAATTAATGTACAATAAAACACAGTAGTAGACTATAGGTCTTAAAGGGTGTCTAGGCTAATCACGGAACAACAGGAGTAACCTGAATTTTTTTGTGTTTCAGATTAAAAAGCTGTAATTGATTTGAGCTGTCTTCCCCAGGCTACATAGTTGTATATTCAGTATAAGAGCAACATTTTCTGGGTTGTCCACACATAATTTATTCTGTACTGAATTATAGCTGCAGTATAGTGAAGTTTATTTAGAGCTCTAAATAATTCTCGTGACTTTAAAATAAGCATTAGTTTAATATCTGCAAAATTTTGTAAATGTTAAACTGCAGGTTTACATGTAGGAAACTTTTAAAGTTAACTCATCACTGTGAATGATTTTGGTCCCCAGATTTTGTTAGTTAGATTTAACTTCTGGCTAATACAGAGACTAATACTTTTAAGCTTTTCGTTTCTTGTTACCTTGTTATAAATGATTTCTAAAGATATATTAAATTTCCATGCTACTGACAGCAGTCTTCTTCCCACAGGTGACAATAAATACATTTTACGTACATTGGTTCAGGTTTTATCTGTGTTGAAATGGAACTTTATAAACAGCTTAGACTGATATTCTCTGCTCAATTTCCTTTAGATGTTCCTTTTTATAAATATGAGGACTAGAATTTTGAGTTTGTTTTACTTTGCCTTTAGGGAATTCGTAGCTTTAATGGACAGAAGCTCAACTTTAAACTCTTCTAGATAAAGAAAGCTATGAAAGTTTGCAAAGCTAGAACAAGCAAAACTGAGGCCGCTTAAATGACATTAAAATGAGACCTCTGATGTTTGTGTAAATAAAAACTGTCGTGCTGACCTTCTGGCAGTCAGAAAGTCTCTGAGGGCAAAGAAGGACTGTGTCAGCAGAATGTGCAATGGGGAAATAAAGCTCTGTACTAGTTGACTTCCTGCTTTCTTGAGGGACAGACACTTATTTTGTATGTAGACTCTTTAGACTCTTAGCATAAACATATAATTTATACTCTATAATCTGTAAAATTGTACTTAGTGGTGAACTAGGACATTTTAAGATGTTTAGATTGCTAAGCAATTGATAATTGTAACCCATTTTTAGGAGTGGTGAATTTTCTTAGTGCAGTCATAATAACTCTTCATGAGAGTATGAAGTTGCCTGGTTGAGGTTTTTTTTTGCGTTTTTGGACTTGATGCTTTTTCTGATACTTCTTTCTGTCCTTTATGTCCCTCTTGTAACTCGTATTATGTTGTTCTTTTTGAAAGGAAAAAATCTATTATCTGTATAACGTTATATTATAGAATGGATTTTTCTGTGGTTCTTTCATGTATATTGTATTATCTTGCTATTCTTTATAGAGATTCTTGGTATTTTAGGAGAAGGTATTGTTTTCGATACTACAATAAGGTTAGATTTTTAACAAGATTTTTAATAAATTCCACTGCAAAGTAGCAGAAGTGTTGCTAAATAGAATTGGAGCAGTGTGCTTGTTCTTTATGCCATCTAATGAAATACACAGTCTGCTGGTGAAGTCCTTTTGCAGTAAGTAATTTATGTTGTTGCATTTTCTTGAAGTTCCTATTGCCTATTTCTCTAATTATGGAACTCTTTTCTTCTGTCTTAAGTCTGTCCTTTCTGTGGATGAAATGGTAAGTATGCTGATTGCCATTTTTTTTGTGTTTAAGCAGTGCTTTAGTTTTGTGCAACAACTTATATATATATGTTGGCCTCAGAAACTGGCAAAACAGATCTGGCTTGTTCCTTCTTCCCAACAGTTGGCAAGATGCTGTGTAAAGAATTTCCTTTGCATTTTAATTTTTCTTTTCTAGATGTGGTGCCCTCTTTCCTAAATCTGTATGTATTCTATTTATTATTGCTACAGTTAGTTTGGGGTGATATCTGGCAAGTTGACATTCTGAAAGATTGTTCTGGCAGTATCTCAAAAAATGTTAAGGCGTTATACAATTTCTAAAGCATAAACGTTGTACACTTCTATGAGTGTAATATGAAGTGTTCTGCATGTTGTATTTTTTAAGAATCCTGTCAATTTTTCCTTTTTTCCCCTTTTCTTATTTTTTCATGGGCATGATTTAATATGATTTATTGGCTGGTGTAACAGCCAAAAGCATATGAACACAGTAATACATAACACAAAGAAAAAGAGAAGCAAACTTGACTTTTATCTTTTCACAATGGTAGACTTGAAAGGTTTTTAAACAGCTTTTCTGCTTTTATTATGTTGTATGCTTTATTATCGTTACTCAGTATTTGGTTTTTTGAAAATCCACAGGATAGCTGGTAACTGTAAGCTTTAGTCTTCAGCCTTGCTGTAGCATTTTTGGTTGTTTTTTTTTTTTTTTATATTACCAGCAGAAAATACATTTTCTGTTTTCAGAACCTATACCGTGCTATGAACACTAGAGAGCATGAAACTCTTTTATAATTTAACTTCCTTGACTTCTTTAAACATTTTTGAGACTTTTGTCAAATCTTTTGACAGTCATTCAGAACAGTACATGCTCTTTCAGTACATCTTCAGAGATTCTGTGTTGCAAGCCTTTTAGGTTTTTTTTAAATTCACGTGGTGATTAGTTGGAGACAGTCCATAGAAGCTTGGCTTCTGGGTGTAATTTTCCACCTCAGTCAAAGAAGAGTAATCATAATAATGGAGAAAATAGGAAGAAAACACTTCTATGGGATTGCATTTGCTTATATTTTAGGTGTAACATTTAAAATATGTGACTAAAAGTGATTTTACTTAGAAATGTGACATTTGGCTTCCTGTTTAATTTAAATGACAAACCAAATTCAGAGAAAATCAATGGAAAATCTGAGTCTGGATGAGGGTGTTAAAGATGGCTGCTTTGTCCAAATACTGTAAAATGTGCTGCATGAAATTTGCTGGTGTAATCAATAATCAGCAGTTCACTTTTCTGAGGGAGGATGGAATATGTCTGTCTTAAATTATAGTCCTTGTCTTTTTATATTTGTCAAATAAAAGATGTTCTAAAAGTGAGCAGACAGGGAGCCTATACTAATTATAACACCTTGATGCAATACTGACAATAGGAAACAGAGCTAACAGGAACACTGTGTCTGTGTACGGACTTTGCAGCTACTGTAAAACAGGTGTTATGTCTGAACTGTGACCCTTCTTACTCCTCAAGTGTGTGGCAGAGACAGCACAGCATGGTGGCACTCTTGAATTCTAGTAATTAAAATAGCCCAAGACCAAAATAATAGTAGAAACAATTGGTATAATCTTAGAAACTCCTATTCTTGAAATGTAGATGAGTCAAAATTCTTGGCTTAGGAGTGATCCTGCAGTTCAGAACGAGATTTGCTTCAGAGTCACTCTCACAAGACAACCCCAACTCAAAGGCCAGAGACCAGAACTGGCTTTGTGTGACACGTTTTCTAACATGCATATGGGGCCAAACTTGACCTGGAGGTGGGTCATCATGGGGACTGCAGGAAGTGAAGTGCCAGTGATTTCGAATAATCTTTGAGCCATTCCTCCTGAGCACTGTGCTGGGCAATTCTTGACCAACATGTACATAGTATACTCTATTCTTCTAAAAGGATAGAAGTACTTAACAGATGAGGGAGGTAGTAGAGTCTTATCAAATTCAGAGCTGACTTTCTGGCAAAGTCAATAAATACTTCCATGTATCCACTGTGAAAATAACTCCGTTTGAAAGGACCAGACGTGTGTAATTTCTCAAATGTGGTAATATTGACTGTATTAATGGTTTTATATCCAGGCCTGGAATAGTGAGTAGTGTATTCACAATTTGATAACAGATTTGTCTTGCCAGTTCTGTAAAATTTCGTATCCGTCCTGTTGCTTCTTTAGTAGCACTTTCTTTGTTTAACAGTGTAATTGGTACAGGTATAGAGAAAGGGTTTTTTGGGGTATTCCAGATGTCTTCAAAAATGCATTATGATGAACTTGGTTTTTATTGCTGTTTCAGTTGACAGCCATTTTTGAAAGGAAACAGTATTAGACCCTGTGTCTACTATTTTCCTGGTTTGTGGTGGGAGTTTTCCCCCACTTTGTTAAAGGGATGCAGAGCCAAATGTAAAAGATAAAAGTAATCAAGCATGCTTTCCTTAAAGTAGATTTTGTAGAGTAGCAATCTAATTCCTTTTGCACCAGTACTGTGGGTATTGGAAAAGGTAATGACGATGCAGTTTCTGTACATTTGGGATGGAGCAGTGTGGGACTAATTTATATTTCCATAATTCCTTTTTCAGGGGGTAAGGCACAGGGAGATAGCTTGCCTAAAGTGTGGTTTTAGCGTGGGTTTTGTTTTTGTTTTGTTTGGTTGTTGTTTGTTTGTTTCATTTTTTTAAACAGAGCTATTTTGCACTAATTTTCTTTTGGTGTGTCAGGGTGGGCATCTTCATGTGTAGAATCCCTGGCTTTATTTATGTGGTCTTCAGAATCTGGAAATGTCTCGGGCTGGACATTTCTTGGTTGTTTGCATGAAAATAATTGCCGTTTCCGAAGACATACGGACTTCTGTTTCCATGTCAGCATCATCATCATAATAGTTAAAAGAATTTGGTTAAATTGAAATATTTAGTGGCTTCATAATTACTCTTTCATTTTAAAAATAGTATTGTTTAACTTTGAATCTCCCATTTGCAAGACAAGAAAATGTAAGGATGATATTCAGGCTACTTAAATTTTGCCACCTTTGTATAGGATAGTATGCAAACCACTAGCTGTAGTGCCAGAGTCCCTGCTTTCGTTTTTTGTTTCTTTTCTTGCATGCATGTCTTGTACACAGAAGGATAATTTCAGATTGTGTATGCAGAAACAGTAAGTGCTCTTTCATTATTAACTTGGATAAAAGCTTTTTAACATTTTTTTTCTTGTTTTGTTTTGGTTTTTTTGTCATTGTAAAGGAGAGAGAACTTGAAGCTAACAAGAAGGAAAAAGTGAAAGAAGCTCAACTGGAAGCTGAGGTGAAGTTGCTGAGGAAGGAGAATGAAGCCCTCCGTAGACACATAGCTGTGCTTCAGGCTGAGGTTTATGGAGCAAGATTGGCAGCCAAGTATTTAGATAAGGAACTAGCTGGAAGGTATGTGAAGTCAATCCATGTCCCTTAGCATGAGATTCTTGTTGTTGTTGTTTCCTTTTTTTGCATCCCCAGAGGCAGGTTCAAGGTTAAGACTAAGTAGGAAAAGTCTCACGTTTCCAGTTAATTAACAAAAGGAAAAAGTAAAAATCCCCAGAGTTCTTGCACTGATTGCTGCATGACCATGTGCTGTAGCCACATGAAGTGTATGAGTCCTACAGTGCTTTGCTCTTTCAGTTGTAATACAGCATTGTTTTACTCTCTTTGTCACTGTGTAGGGTCCAGCAGATTCAGTTACTGGGCCGAGATATGAAAGGCCCTGCTCACGACAAGCTGTGGAATCAGCTGGAAGCAGAAATACACCTCCACCGTCACAAAACGGTTATTAGAGCTTGTCGAGGTCGGAATGACCTCAAACGACCAATGCAAGCACCACCAGGACATGTAAGTTGAGAAGATGAGCCATTCCTCCATGATTTCTAGACATGAGATACTTCTTCTTTTCTATGATTGTTTTCTCTTCTGTATTGTGTTTTTTTCAAATGTCACTTGTAAATATGGTTTTCTTTTATATGCTGAAGGACAGTTCCATGCTGAATAGCATATCCCTCTGAATGACCATAGAAGATGATACAATTCCTTTGCCTTACCTAGGAAACTGAGCCTCTGATATAAATATGTATGTTTATGTGCATAAATACAACTTTTAACAGCAGAATTTTGTAACCTGGGTTTCAAAATGTGGATCTAGCTTATTTACAAAAACCAAGAATAAAATTTTTAGGATTAGATTGAACTGAAATTGATTTTAATTTAATTTTTTAAAAGGCCATATAAATTGACACTCTGTAAAATAATTATTTGTAGGTTGGTTTCTTTTTCTCCTAAAGGTACTTTTTTGAACAAAAACTTAAAACAGCATTTCACTGAGTATCTTCAGTAGAACTCACCCAACTTGGCACCTGTCCTGTTAATCACCCCAGTGTTCAATGCGTAAACCCAAACATTTTCAGCAAAGTGCTTTGCTTTGATTTGTTCTGAATACCTTAGTTAGTCAGATGGATCTTACTGCTTATGTTGCTAATTGCATATGAAACGTTGATGGACAAATATGTGTATGTATGATTTTAAGGGTATGCATAATGGCATCAGTGATTTAACTCAAGGAAAAAATAAACCTTGATTTATTTAGTCTCTCTTTTAGATTTGTGTTCAATGGCTTTTGGTGTGGTTTATTTTTATTACAATAAAAATAAACTCGAGCAAGCAACCTCTTCCTTGGGGAATGTATTACATCATCTTCTGTCATTTGGTTGCTTTTAAGATGAGTTTACGTCATATAACATTTCAGCAGTGATCAGCACTTCTCATGTAGTCCCTTAATATTTTTAATATATGGCTGATTTCCTTCTTTTGAAGTTAAGTTCTGTGTTTTGCATTAATCAGCACTGAAATAATTTAAATAATTATTCTCATCAGCAGTGCATAATGAGGAATCTTTTCTGATTTCATACCCTTTCTGTAAAGGGGCACTGTAAGTTTGTCCTGCCTGGAGCTAGTCTAAACTCTGTTGCTCCTAACACTGCCTGTATATCATTACAAAAAGCCAAAATGCTTAAATGCATCAGTTTTGGTTCACACATTAATGTTTGTGCTATGTTTGTTTTTTATCAAACTAGGATCCTGATGCCTTAAAGAAGAGTCAAGGTGTTGGTCCAATCAGAAAAGTTTTGCTAGTTAAAGAAGACCATGAAGGACTAGGAATTTCAATCACAGTAAATACTTGCATTTATTTTCTATGACAGCAAGTTTGTATTCCTGTTTCTGTAAACTATGTGGATCAGTAAATGTGTTGTTAGAACACGTGAAAAAAATATACTAAAATCTGTAACTATGGTCATAGGACTTCAAGACTCACTTTGTAAGATTAGGAAATAGATAATTGCTACTTTATGTTAAATTTACGATTTTGTCTTATATGTAGGGTATAGACACTTTAACAGATTAGCCAGTGGTGATTCCAGGTGTAAGTATTTAGAAGAGCAGAGACAATCTGAGACCTGACCTCGAAAGCACAGCTGTTGTGATTGTAACTTTTTTTTTAAGTATCTGTATTGACATCTCTTGCTGAGCAAAAGCTGTGCAAACTTTTTACAACAAATTTGGAGAATTTTCACTATTATCCTTTTATTCTAAATATGAATACTGTTTCTTGCAAGTCAATATGGTGCCTGATATGCCTTTTTAAATGAGGTTTTCTGCTTTTCATTAGTTTGTATATGATTTTATAGTTTCATCAGAATTGCCTTCTTTGACTCTGAGTATGTACTTGAAATTTTCCATTCTTCTGTGGGGAGAAGAATTAAGGCAAGCAGCTCACGCATTCTTAAACATTCTTTGTTTGAAGAATGATTTCTAATTTTCTAAAATAGAAGTTGAAATAAGCACTTTAGGAGCTGCTATCTGAATGTCAATTTTACGTTAAAAGGCATCTCAATTAAAATTTGCTTTTTCTTTTTTTTGATAGGGTGGGAAGGAGCATGGTGTTCCAATACTGATCTCTGAAATCCATCCTGGTCAACCTGCTGATCGATGTGGAGGACTGCATGTTGGTGATGCTATTCTGGCAGTAAATGGAGTTAATCTAAGAGATGCCAAACATAAAGAAGCTGTAACTATTCTTTCCCAACAGGTCAGTTTGGACCTGTTTTCCATAGGCACGTTTAGGTGCTTCCTGTGTTCTGCCTGTTGAATTGCCTTGAATTTTAGTGTTTGCTGTTAAGTACAGTGTAATGCTAAGCTACAGTGATTCTTGGGGCTTTACCTTACACTTAATCCTCTTATGTTTTGCAATTCAAGGAGAAAAATGCTGGGTCAGTAGTGGTTCAGTTAAATACATCTATTGGCTAATCATTATTCAGTAAGGCTGATGGAAATAATTTTATTATATTGCCCCACAGAAATAGCTATTTAGTGACATACACTTTACTCTTATGACTGAACAGCTCCAGCCGAACGATGTTTCTCAAATGCTTTGTGGTCTAGAATATTCTTCCTGCCTTGCTTCCCGTTTCCAGACAGTTAACAGGTGTGTTTAATTTATCAGAAAACTTCCTCTTTAGAAATCACTGTTTGGAATGTACCGGCATATGAGAAATTCAGGTAGTTTTGGTAAAGCTTAGCTATAGAGCTGACTACTTTAGTCAGTAAAACCCTAACTCAGACATCTATCCAGAATACTCAACACAGCCGTAAATGTGTTCGCAACAGTAAAATGTATTTGTTTCAGTAACGTAGCTCTTTACCTAGTAACCAGGTAATCCTGCTGGGCAGCTGTGCGGCAGTAAATTTGTATTTTTCGCTGCATTTTAGAGAGGCGAAATTGAATTTGAAGTAGTGTACGTTGCTCCGGAAGTTGATTCGGATGATGAAAACGTGGAATATGAGGATGAGAGTGGACACCGTTACCGTTTGTATCTTGATGAATTGGAAGAAGGTGCAAATTCAAGTTCTAATAGAAAGGATGTGAACGTGGATGTCAAACCTTCACAAGGTAAACCTTCTGAAATGTGTTACATGCAGTTAAATTCTGAAGTCTCAAAATGCAAACCAATTTCTGGAAAGTACTGTTCTTATATTCATTGTAAAATTAATCTGCTGTCAGTTCAATTAACCTACTAATAGACTGTCAGTTCATCTGGTTGGTCCCTCACTGGTTGGCCTGGTTTACTTAGGTACAACTGAATTAACTTCTGAAATTTTTTTCATGGTCATCTTTTCCCAAAGGTTGAAATTCAAATTTATTCTTACTTTTTCCAGCCTCTGAACTAGGAGTTGTTAATTCCCCTTAACACTTCATGTTGTTGGCTTCTTCAGATACATTTTTTAAATCAGAAAAGTAAAGAAACAGTTCCTTTTTTCTTGCCATACTACTTTCTGCTAAAAACCTGTTAGCTTTAATTTTAGTAGTCATTTCAGCAAACATTCCAGTTTTTGAAAAGAGGGTCACTCATCTGCCCTTCTCAAGACTGCTTCTTTCCTTAAATAATTTTTCTTTTTAACTTGCAGTGTTTGATAAGAAGCCAAGTATTGATGGACATGAAAATGGAGACCTGGGGAATTCAGTTGAAGCTTCATTAGAAGACACTGTACCCAAATTAACCCGTTCTGCTGAGTCTTTATCCTAAAAACAAACAATCAAAAACAAAAACCAAAACCTGGACAGATCTCATCTTTGAGAACAATTGATAATCAATACTGACTGCTTGAAGTTGCATTTACTAGTGTATGTTGTAAAAAGATGATTAAATGTCAAAGGAACTGTATTACTGTTGCCTGGAAAAAAGGCGGTTACCTCAGGGCTTCATTGTGAGCATTTCTAAATGTGGAAAACTGTCTTTTGCGTGACACACAGTAGTTATCTAACACACAGCATGTGAAATGAATTTCTTTTAATAATAAAAGGGTAATCCCACCAAAGCATGGGATTTCTAAAATGGATAACCTTAATACGTTCCACTTTTAATCTCATTGATGTCTCTAAGGAAGCAGAATAATTTGTGACCAGCCTAATTTTGACCCTTGGATGTTTTAAAGGAACAACTGATGTTCACTTTGGTGTGAAACATGCTTTAACCCTGGACAGTTGGGGGAAGACTTGTTCCATTACGTCCATGTGTTTTATATTTAGGATTTTTAAACTGTAACTTTAGAAACACTTTTTTTTTTCTCGGAATAGTAAAGACCAGAGCTTTTATTTGAGCAAAGACTTTCAAAACCCACATAAGCAGTGGGTTGCTTATGATGCTAATCATGATCCTTCAGCCCATGATAATTTCATGAGTGAGGTTTTGGGATTTGTTGTTTTTATTTAAGTTCACCACCATTTGTTCTATTTGAAACTTGCTCTAAAAGTAGTTAAACAGAGTAGTATGGGGTTTTAAACGTGAAATTGGTTGAAAAATTACTCATAATTAATGTGGGCCCTTTGGGTTTTTTTTCTGAGCATCATCAATTTAGTGTTTGTTTTTGAATGGATGTGGTTACTGCTAATGCAGAGTTGAGTTGGTCATCATTAGCTTGACCTTATGAAATGATGAATGCTTTTGATAGGTACTGAACATACTCATTTCACATTAAAATAATCCTTAAAGAAGTGGAAGTTGAGTGCACAGTACTTTATAGAAGGTTCTCAGAATCATACGGTGCCTGGCCCTATCTGTGTTATGTTATGGCAGTCCTATTAACCTATAATTGTCTTACTGTTGAAGCAAAATGTTACTCCTTTTGTGAGAGCAGTGTATCTTCAAATAGTTTTTTATTGGTGTGCATCTAAAGGCCCCTGGCCTGGCTGCAGACAGGGAGGTTGGGGATGGTGTCTTGAGCAGTTTCTCATGCTCCATTTGTAGATCTCTTGGAGAAGTGCAGCACACTCCACAGACAAGCTCTACGTTGTCATCGCACTTACTATTTCAGCATGCAGTGCCATCTTTCCTGTTCACTGCTCTGCAGGCTGTTGAACTGTAATGTGAAATGCTTTTGTACATTGAAAGAGGAACTAATGTGAAAAGACATCTTTCCAAGTGTTAACTGTGTAGGGTGTAAATTCATAAGAAAAAACCTCAAAGGCCTTTAGAGTAACATCAATTAATCTTACGTTCTAAGCTGTGATGTAGAACACTTTACTTTGTCTCTGCTAGGAGCACTATATATATATATGTTTATAGAAAAAGCCTAAAAATGTATATACTTTATTCAAAGATTTTGCTATTTATAAATCCCTTAACTTCGCTACTTACATGATCATTTTGTGTGTGTGTGTGTGCACGCGTGTGTGTGCATGAGTTCTGCTTACTCAGTGGAGTAACATTATTTGGTTCATTTTTTATACTAGTGTTTGTCGTACAGCATACTGTTGAAGGTTTTTAAAATAGTCAAGGCTGTACAGTTTTCACCGAACAGAAACTAGTATTTAAAAATAAAGCTGTGTGAAGAAGAAACAGGTCCCCAGGCATGTTTCTTTTTCTGAAGCTTCAGAAACTTGAGGACACATTGGCTGTGTGTTAGCAGATGAATCCGCTGCCAGAACTTTTGCATCCAGATCTCTGTTTTTCCCACAGCTACTCAAGCAGAGTGCACTCTGAAACTGTCTGTGGCCTGGAACACTCAATGTCCTCTCTGTCAGGAAGGGATAGTTCAAAGCTCGGTAGTGGTCATCTTGTCTTTGAAAATCATCGCTGTGTGAAATCTTGCTGTAGTTCTAAGAAATTAAACTTGTCCAACTAGTCTTGTATCTTTTTTAAAAGACATGCAATTTGCCTGTACAGTTTCCCTTTATTTGAGGGAAAGGTGAAATTTTTAATTTATTTGTTCTTCCTTACTTCTTGGCACACTGTATTTTCTGTACAATGCATTAGATCAGTTTTAGGCTGAAGTGGAAGAATGTGTCTGGAGTTATTTTCCTGACATTCCTCATCTGCCAGTTTCACATGATGCTGTGCTCTTTTCTTCCTCTGCTGGACCTTTTCTCTGCTCTTACCTTCTTTATTTTTATCTCTATTTGAGGTCAATGGAAGGAACAATTGCTGAGGAAAATGACTAAGAGTAGACATATCAGGTAGCAGTAAATTATCACCAGATTTCCTTCCCAGCAGTTTTTATAATCTTTGTTTAGGAAGCCCTGGATGGGAGGATTTTGCTCAGACACTACAGTCTGTCTCCACGTACGCTGTACTTCTTACCAGCTGATTTAACATACTGGTTTATTTGCAATCATACTGAAATGCTTAGAGATTAATATTTAAACTGAGAAAAGTTTTGCAAGTTGAGATTTCCAGATTCAATGGACAAATGTGTATTCTCCCCTTTGTCAGTAACTGGAACACTCAGTCCTGCTGATTCCCAGAGGTTGAACGAGTTAGACTTGGAAGAATTTCTGAGGAAAGTCAGTGTTCAGACTTCATTTTTGTTTTTTAAAGTGTGAAACAGTTTACTTGCGAGTGTATGTATATTTTTACTTAAAAAAATAAAATGATATTATGAAGATAATTTTGCAATTTTTTGGTTTTGGCATATAATTCCTTTCCTATTAAAATCTTCAGTAAGACAATTGTATTTTAAGCTAAAGGTGGGCATCTGGGACCAATGTTAATTAAAAGCATGTAAGATAAGGAAAGTGCTTTATGGCAATAAATTTAACTGTGATCAAAGGTTGTATGTAGTATTTCCTTTGTAGAAGTGTATTCTTGGCAATGAAGAGGGTTTGTATCTGTCTGAATATATGTTAATCCACAGTTGTATCGAACAAAGTTCAGATATTTATTGTATTTGTCCAGATATAATTACATCATGGGTTACTCTCATGGGTTACTCTTGTTTCTGTAGCAGGTAGAACGTTTTGCAAAACATGTATACACCTAGCTAAGCTGAATATAATATATTTTTATTAGCCTGTAAATAAATATACTCTTCTGCATTGCAGTGATTTCTGCACCTAATTCAGAGTTGTATTTCATTTTCTTCTCTTTTTATATGTAAAAAAGACCCAACCTTGTGTATGTCGTTTGTCTGTTAAGTGTGGAGTCCACCCCTGTCCAAAAAGGAAATAATATGGGGGAAACCAAAATAGTATAATGTGAAGTTTGACTCTAATCCAGTCTTGGCCAGCAATGGTTAAGAGCAAGTTACATCTTTTGAAAGACACAGTTACAAGACATGTCTCAAATTTCATGGAGATGTATTTTCTGCTGAATGTTTTTCAGTCCAAAAAAACCCCCAAATTCGCAGTGTCTGAGTGTATAATAGTACCATAAATATTCTGAAGCCCTTGACTAGGAAGAGCTGTAAGGACCCAGACCTGTCAAAGAGTTAAGTCATTTGGGTAACATTGTGGAAAACTGCTCGTTATCTCCCTTTTTTTTTTTGGTTGGTATTTGTTTGTTTTCATGCATTCTGAAATACTCTTACTTTTCCACAGAAGTTACAAAACACTTATCTTTAACCTAAAACTTTTAGTCCTGTTATTAAAGTCTTTTTGTTCAGATTGAGTGTTTTGTGTTTTAAATTATGTTTTAGAAGAAATAATCTCTCACCTGTACTTGGGTGGTCGTCTTGCCCTAGAGCATCACGTTTGTGTGAATGAGCAGAGAGCTCAAGAGAAAGGCAGTGGTGTGGTAACTGGCAGTAGTGTAATTATGGTAGCGCTTAAGGATTTATTGGGAGTGTGTGAGCAGAGGGCAGTAAACTGTGAGCGTAGGAACTGTCTCAATAGACAAGGCTGACTCATGTTGGATGAAAAGATGTAGAATGTACAATTGGTGAGGGCTGGAACTGTTAACTATTTATGTTTTAGCTCTAAAATTTTTAGGAGGGTTTAGACACGGGTGACTTAAGCAGATGGAAGGAAAGAGGGAAAGGAGAGAAATCTTGCTTGAGTTGTAAAACAAGCAGAGGCATAGAGGCGGTTATGAATGAAGATGATAAAAGAGGAGAAACAAAATTACTCCTTTATGTCACCTGAGGTCAAGGAAGGGCATTCAAAATTCCTTTGTGTCCCACTGTCCTGCTCAAGGAGCTCAGAGGCTGCTCACAGTGACTGCGGTCCTGGGAATAGTCCTCTGCATTTTTGTTTCCGGAGGCTAACACATGACATAAGAGAAATATGTCCTGACTTAGGATATGTGTAAGAAGAACCATTTGAGCTGGTTCAAACCTCAGCTCAATGGCCTGAAAAGAAAATGGGCTAACGTATTTCAAGCTTGCCTTTATGAGCTTGAGCTTGCACTGCAATAATTGGAAAATACTACCACCTTATCCAGCGTGCCTTTTCTGACATGACACAATTCCCAATTCTTTTGAAGTTTCACAGTTGGAAGGGAACTGAGGGGTTGAGAAGTGGAAAGCATGCTGACTTTGAAAGATAAATACTCAATTTCTTTGGATTTTCATTTCTCATCGAGGCAGCTGTTGCTTTTAATGCTTCAGAGTAGCCTTGTCTTAGCTACTCTGTTCACGTGGTGTTCCCTTCCTACAGATCTACTTTGGAATCTGCTCTTTGTGCCCGCTCCTGTGCAGAATGTGATGCTTCTAAGCCAGATGGTTAAAAAAAAAGGCCAAGTAGTATTTTTCAAGGATTTTCAATTCCTAGGTGAAACATTTAAGTCACTTGGTTAAATTTTCCGTGCTCTATACGAGTGTTTGATTCGATCAGTCAAAATTATTTGGTGTCTCTTTGTCAGCCTTCTGCCTTGTGTGCTGAGACTTGTGTTTCCCAGCTGTACCTAGGTAAGTGCTGGAGCTGCCAATGTTTAGGAGGCTCTGCAGGAGTATGCTCTTCCAGTCTCTCGTGAGAGGTGTGTTAGATGTCCCCCTGTTGATCCCAGGAGAACGGGTTACAGTTTTTCTTTGTAACTTTCTACTGCAGATTGTGATCACGCTTCCCTACAGCATTTTTGGCACTATGTTTCTTCAAATTTCCTTTTTGAAATGCAAAAGCACTGCAGCCTTAGCCAGCCCTCCAGCTTCCTCTCCATCAGTTGTGGGGCCATCAGCTCCCTGCTGCCTGGGTCTTAATCAGGAGGTTAGGAAAATGTAAATACGAGTAAAGTGAAAGTACAGTCATTCACAGAGATGTTTTGATTGCCTCTAGTGCTGGAAGTCAGGGGTGCTTAGGAGACAGTTACTGGGTAATTTTTCTGTTAAAACTGTAAGTCTTCAAATATATCTGTAAATCTGTGTAAATCCTGTTGATTAAATCTTAATTTACCTATGAACTGTCTAAATATTTGCATGGATATTACTTCTGTCAAATGAAATGTCAGATTCTCATGAAAATATTTTTTCTAGTGTTACTTTACTTGCTGTTGTACACGTGTTTCTGCCTGTCATCCATTTCTTTAGGGGAATGGAAGCATTAACAGTCATGCTGCTGAACTGGAATAGTTACGTATTTTGTCCACTGGGCTTACACTGCTGGAAATGTCCTTGACTTGAATGCTTTCCCTTCCAATAAGAAATGGTGTGTCCCTGTTCAATCACTGCTGGAACAACCTATAGAGAGTTTGCCACCGTTGACCCTTCTTCAGCTAAAGGTAGGGGAAGAAGGTTGCTGTAGGTTGCCCATGCTGATCCTCTTGTAGAAGTGAAGCCTTTGAGTTGTGTTCATAAATGCACCAGTTCCTCTTGGTGTAATTTATAATTTGCATGGTAGTCTGCGGTTCTGTGAGAACGGATTCCCCATGTGTGCTACGGTTTAGACCCTGCCAAGGTGGGTACCCCCAGCTTCTGAAGGTGGCAGGTTTGGGCTTGGAACTGAGAAATTGACTTTTTATATATGATAAATGGGGGTTTCTTTATAGCTGTCAATTGAGTGCTACTTCAGGCTTTCCTGTTTATTTGCTCTTCCTTCTCTATCCAGTGTGGCAGTTTAGGTGTTCTCCTAATTTGTGAGAGATGTCGGGTGTTATAAGGCAATTCAGGAAGCCAGCAGAAGTAGGGTGCTCCTTTAAGTGTTAATTGGAGGGTGATTTTAGATCCAGGTCACATATTACTAACTTTTATTTTAAAATGAAAGACATGGCAATTCAATGTATTATGACCCTCACATCTTACTAAGTTAATGGGGTTGTCTTGAGAGGTCTGGGTAAGCAGGCAAGTGTACTTGGGGCTGTGTTAGTTTTATGCTGTTTTCCACACCCAGAATTTTCTATTACTCAATAATTGCAATTTGTGACCAGAATCCTTTTTTTCCCGGGCAAATTATTTGCATTTGTATGTGGTGCCAAGAGGGGGCAGCAGCTTCCTTCCAATCTTCAGCATTAACGAGTTTTGAGAAACGGAACCTATTGTTTTGCGGGTCGGTTGTTCATTTTTTTGTGGTTTGGTTGCTTGGTTGGGATTTTTAACTTAAAAGTATAGAAAAACTTTATTCATTAGGACTCTTTCTAGTAACATGTAATTTAAAAATAATTAACATCCAGTCTAATTGACATCCTGTAGCAAGTAGTTTTCAGATGGCATATCTTACAGTTAAAAATTGTCCTCTCTATATATCAGCAAAGCATATGTCCAAACACACATAAACACAGACATGTATAATTTCATATAGCTCTGCATTTATAACTTGCTAAAAACCACTCAGTTATCCCTGTCAATTACTTAAAAAGTGAGTGCTCTGCTCTCTTACAAGCTCAGAGACAAGCAGTGAAATTTTTTATTTCTTGTTTGTGGATGGGTTAAGGCTTTCCAGTAGAAGGGACCAAATGCACTGATAAAACATGAAGTGAGATACCAGGTAGGTTCATAAATACTCCTGCCTGCACTTTGCCAGTGCCCTTCAGTCGTGATACAGAACCAGCCTTGTCCTGGAATCTTTGCTGGAACAGAGACTGCCTATGGTCATGTCAAACTGGTGAGGAGAAGTGAGGAAAAAAAGATGACAATTGTGTTTTTCTCTAGTCCAGTTTTGGACAGAAGCCTCTCGTTTGGAGAAAGAGGAAGGTCAGTTCACGTTGACCCATCATCATCTTTTCTCTGCTGGTATTTTTTTCCGATGACCACCAAATGATAGCCCAGTCTCCAGACCTTGTTTGTTGTCATTAACCAGGTGATCAGTAGAATGTTCAGAGACGTGCTTATGTCCTAGGTGCTGGTCCTTGTACAGTGATGCGGTTGTACTGTAAAGGGGGGAGGATGGACCATGACTTCATGTGTTAAAAAGGTACCTATATACATTAAATACTTACCTTAAAGGAGTAAGAATGCCATCTGCAAGGTCTTTGTAAGACAGTAGAAAACTTACTGCAGCATTGTTAACAGAAGCATGGCTCTCTTTGTGTTGTGGCATGCCAAAAAAGGCTTGTGCCTTTTTTGATGAGACGCTGGAAGCGCTTGGATAAGTGTGGAGGAGAAGGTGCATGAACCATCCGCAACCTTTGCACACCCACGTGTGACACCAGCATTTCCATATAACAGGCATGCTTTATCCAGGTCACCTTATTCAAATTTTATAAAACTGTCTGTCAGAACAGATGGTGTCACTTAAGGATAAAAAGCTTAGCCATAGATGTGAAGAAAAGCTGCCTCTTCAAGTGAGGTCTGCTAGCTCGTCTTAGTCTTTATCGCCCCTGTCTTTCCTTCCATGACAGAGGACTTTTCACAGGTTTGTGGTTGATGTTTTCAGAGGCCTTTACATTTTTGGGTAGGTTTGATTTGTTGCTACAGCTCTGGACAGGTGGCAGCATATCTGTCTATCTCAGTTCGCCCATCTGTGAAATGGTGTTTGCCTGGGCCAGAGAAATTGAGATGCACAAAACACGTTTGTAAAGATTGGTCTCTAGTAAATGCTCAGGAGGTTAAATCATTCAGACCAAAGGTGGGGTGGTGGGTAATATTACCGTCTTTCTGAGTCTTTTCTGCCCTTGTTTTATGGCAAGCAACACCATCTTCTCTGCTATCTGCCACTGCTTGTGGAGGAGGACTCCTGATAAGCTCTGTGTCGTGGGTCAGGCATCAGCCATTGCTATGTGTTTCTATACTGTTTGTTTTAAATTGTTCTTGGTGTTTCTTTTAAGCCTAGAATTTTGGCTCCCTCCCTACCTTTTTGCCTGCCTTCTAGTAGGCAAAGTACTTATGTTTTTAAAGTCTATTATTGTCTGTTGTCATCTGATCTGGCTGAGAGAATGTTACAAGCATTGTATAATTTGTTATGTTTGTAAGTTTTCTCACTCTTTTTGGTAGCTCAGATTTAGTAGGAGGAAGTGCTGAGTATTCAGGGTACTGTTCTTCTTTGGGTTAGCCAATAATGCAGATTATTAATGCATTAAGGGAGCTTTTCCTGTAAAGTCTGCTAAAAATTTTGTGTCTAGTCAAAATTATGGATTCTTGAGGTCTGTTCAGGGTGATTATTCAGGGCACAGAAGCCTTAGTAACACTACTATGTCATATTTGTTGACTTATATTTTTTGCTACGGTGAAAAATTATGTTGTGCTTTAACTTGATTAAGTTGCCTCCTTCCTGAATTTCTCTTTTTGATACTTGTGACTGTACAAAAATAAACAGGATGATAATTTCTTGGATGTCACATGGCAGAGCAGTGGCTGTGTTGTGAGTGTCTGAGTAAGTAATGAATTAACTCAGGCCAGGACAAGAGGTTACTGAATAACCTTTGCCTACTGTAGATGGCAAAGGTTTTTCAGGGCTTACAGCTACTTAATGTGAGGCAAAGCCTAAACAAATCAGTGAAGTTTGAATGAAAAAGTCTCCAAATTCTCATGTCGAGACTATACAATAAGATAGCACAGAAAGTCAGATGTGAGGCATCCTCCTTATCACGGGTAGCATGAGTTTTCTCCAACTAAGGATGTCTTCCCTCTTGTCTTTATCTAGTTGAGAGATACTTTATCTGACTCCTTGTCGCGTGTCCTTAATGGATTGTAGGACTGTACCGGAGGGGAGGAGGGGGGCTTCAAAAAAAAGAAGCCCTCAGGAGACGTTTCTATTTTAAGTTTGAAACTGATTGTGCAGAAGTGGCACCTTCCTTTTAAATAAGTATGTTCTGGGAAGCTCACTCTGTCTTCAATAATTCACAGGCATTGCAATGTTAGTCTTCTTAACCCCACACAGCTATGGCAGGGTAATTTTCAGTGTAGTTATCAACAACACTGATGAGTTTACCATGAAATGGTAGATTCTGCTTTCACACTGTACTAGTCACAGTGGAGGTTGGAGGTCAGTACAAACTTACATCACAGCTGACATTGGAAAGAAAAGGTCAGTACACGGTTTTTTATTATGGAAAATAATAAGGGAAAAGGAATGCAACAACATAACCTTGTCATTCCTTGAGTCTGGCCAGATTACAGGCTGGGGAGCCTTTAAGATGCCCACTTGCTGAGCAAAGCTAACCTGGTTTTGGAGAGAGGGTGGACAGAAGAATACAGATGGATTTCTACAAGGTTACTTTTCCGTGGGCATCTGATCCTGCAGGACTGCTGTGAGGCCACAGACACCCTTCTTAGAGCTCTCTTCATTTTTTCACTTTTTGTTTTAATGATCATGATCCACCAAACAGGTAAGCACAGTTAGGCATCTGCTCCTGTAATGGGACCTACAGCCTGATATTCCCACCCCGTGTAGGGAATATTTTGTGCCTCAGACAGGGTTCCACTAAAATCTGCCCATGGAGTGAAGAACTGCCAGTTCTTTGGCAGTCAGTGGGAAAAATCTGAAGGATGTCTGTATTAAAAACGTAATCTTCCCAGGTTTTAGCCATGCCAATAATGCAGACCAGCCACGGGACTGACAAGCTGCTTCTAATGATTGGAATCCAACCTCCTTTGTGTTTTTAAAATAAGGAGGTAGGGAGGGATCTGTCATTCACTCGCAGGTGCTGGAGACACTGCCGTGACTGCTGCCATTTTAGCTCAGTGCTCGCAATACTCTGAGATGCCAGGGGTGCAGATCGGCCTCAGGGCTTTCCCTGCCTGCCCCCATCTCTGCAGACTGCTCTAATGAGTGGGCTTCTAAGCTGGTTGAACCCATTCTGTGGATGGTGCCTGGAGAGGGAGATGAGGCCAGGCTGTTGATCCAGAGAAAGACCATTAAAAGAGAGCAGGTGATGCTCTAAGCAGGACACACCCTAAGCCAGGAAATCTTAATTCCAGCCTAGGGCTAAATTTAACCTATTGCCTGTTGGATATAAAGATAGTGGTAGGAACTAGGGTACCTAGGTTTAATATCTGATGTTTAGCAGCTAAAAGAAATAGAGAAATACTCTTTAGAATTACACTTGATAGGAAAAAATTCTTTTGTATTGAGCATTAGAAAGGTACTTGATAGAAGAAATAAGAATTTGCTATCTATTTGCCAGTCTAAGGAGGTGAGAGCAAAGAAAATTTTTGTTTTTCCTGAGGTATTTTTGGAATCTTTGTTGTAGTTGCTTTTTGTAATTTGTGTTTTAAATATAAGGCACCAGGTGGAAATGCATGCTGTCCTTTTTTGGTTTCAGTTTTAGGTAGCTGACACCAGTTTTTACACTTTCTTACCTCAAGAGCCACCTTCTTCCATTCCCTTGGTTAGACATGTGCAATTACAGTGCTGTCCCTGTTCCCAGACAGTCAGAGACTTGCTGACAATAGCAATGGGACAATGGGTCCTTAGTGCCAGGAGCAGTTAATGTTTAGCTTTCCTGTGGACTCTGACTTGGCTTTACTGTTCCAAACCACTGGGAGTGCCTGCTCGAGGAAGAAGTTTGGTGCCAAAACACCACTGAAAGTCTCCATTGACCAGAGGATCAGACTCTGCTCTCACACAATCTCTAGAGATGTTGGAGAGAGATCCAGAGCTAACAGGGCTTCTGAGTGTGGAAATATCCCAAAATGGTGCATACTCTAACCTTCACTGTGGAACAAAAGTTTTCAAACCTGTGATGTTTTATAAGGCTGCTGGTGTTATACCTGCATCCGGCTTTGTCAGCAAGGACAGGCTGATGTAGACAAGCTGGAGTTTGATGTATCAGTGTGTAAAAAGCCATTCAGGGGATGGACATGAGCATGAGCACGAGCACTGGTAAGATTCAGGCAATCCTCTTTCATTCCTACACCAGGATTTCGTATCTCTACCACCATTAGGACAGAGAGATGAAGGGCAGGAAGTTCCCTTGCATATCTGCTACTAGGGTTGCTAAAAATTCCCTAGGCCAAGGTGGAGAGGCCCGAAGCTTTCAGTGTTAACCACGCTCAGCTGTCACTAAGATGTGAACCATGAAGCACCATGGCAGTGACCAGATGTGCTGCCTCTGTCCCTGTCAGCACCAAGCCACTGTGAAGGGAGGCTTAAGATGTTTGTGGATCTATTTCAAGCCACCTTTGCAAGTTTGTTGGGGTTTGAGGGGGGTGGGGATGAAAGCAAGGTGCAAATTGAGACCAAACTTTCCATTAGGCTAAGTCAGCTGTGTTAAGATGGGTTTGAATGACAGCAGAAAGGGGCAGATGCTGCCAAGAAGTCTTTGACACTTGTACCATGCTGCAGATATGCCAAGCATGTGGCAGAAGTATGCAAAAAGTTCATTATAATACAAGTAGCATCATCTGCTGCCTGGTCCCCTCGCATTGCTGTGCTATTTAGCTGCCTCATTAGGCGGGGAGTAGGCCTGATTATTGACTTGTTTGTCACGTCAAGCTAATTAGTTGTGTGGGCAGAGGATTGGTTTCAGGCCCATCAGGAAGGCATCCTCATCCTTTCCTCAATCATAGGCATCCAGCGGCGGGGTTTGGCGCAGGAGTTTGTTTGTGAGTTCTTCTCCAGAGCTTAAGGGCAGAAAATCTGGGCTAAAGGGGGCACTGAGAGAATCTTTTTTTAGCCTGTCACACTGGGGCCGTGAATTGCAGCAGCACAACTGGCACTTTTGCAGGGCGTAAGAAACACTTCCTTCTCACCCTGCAGGGTATGTGGCGAGAGTGGGCGTGCAGCGATGGTGGAGTCACCGAGTGAAGTGGCAGGCCCGTGTGGCTGATTTACAAATACCAGTGTTCTTTATTTACACAGACATGTAAACAACAGAAGGTAAACAACACCGCCCAGCTCGGTCTAACAAACAGGCTGCTGCTGTTTCACTTCAGGACCTGAGGTGTTTTAGACATTTCACAGAAACTGTATTGACAGCAAACACAGGAAGGCTACGAGGTTACCTTGACTCTTTCTTCTTCGCACGGGAATCGCATGCACGGTGCGGCAGCGCGGGGGAATGGCACCACCTGAGGCTGCAAAACAAGGGCATGCAAAGAACCCACTCAGAGCTTGCCTTAAGCTCAGGTATGGCTGGAGTTAGCAGTATTTGTGAGCAGTACCACTGCAACCAGTCTGTCCTCTGACAGCACTTTGCACCCAGAGATCTGAAAGCACTCTGCGAACAGACGTATCAATCTTCGTTGCATCCTTTGCAAATTATCCCATTTATATACAAGGAAATAAATGGAGGGCCTTCAGAGAGCGACTTTCCCAGAGCTCAGGTTTTACTGGTCTCGTTTCCCAACCTTGTGCTTTGAGTATAGCACCATTCTTTCTTCACAGAAGTATATCGCTTCTTGGCATTTTAGGACAAGCTTTCAAATTCAAAGAAATGCCCCAAGCACTGGAGGTAGAAGGGCAGTGGATGGTCCTAGTCATGACCAGAAGCTCTTCTGCTCCAAAGCTGCCTCTGCTGAAAGAGGAGCCAGCTACTGTGCGGTACATTGCACCCAATCCCAAGCTTTTTCAAGTTTGTCCAAAAATGGAAGTAAGGGAAACATTAGCTGCAAAAGAAAAAACTATTAGAGAACAACAGTGCTGATCTGCTGTCTTGCAAATTTAACTGCAACAGTAACCCATACACACACTACATTTTACTTTGTTGAAATACTTCTAACAGAAATGTTATATTAAATTTGGAAGACAGAAAAATACCTAGAGAAATGAAGTGGAGAAATGAAGAGTTCAGGAATTTTGCTGCTTTGTGCCAAGGAACAAATTTCCTTATAGTTTAGCAGCAAAAGACTCAGCTAGGGCTTGAACAGCATTGAATTCTCAGCTGTAAATTCACATTTTGGTTACATACACACGTCCTAAATAAAAAAAAATTAAAAGAACTCCTCCAGATTAACTGGTGTTGGATGTATTGTTTGGTTTTTTGGTTTGGTTTTTTTTCCTGCTGTAGAGTGATAACCATGGCTTGAACCCAAAACCAGTCTCTGCCTTTCTACCTGTTTTCTAACATGAATTGGAAGTTAGATGGGCTCAGCTTGTATGCTAGATCAAATTCAAGCATGTGAGAATTGCTGCTAAAAAAGCAGCTGGGAAGTAGTGTTTGAGCACAGTATTTAAATACTCAGCTGCCTTCTCTTGTGCACATTATGCAGCAAGTAGTTTAACTTCTATCCTCCCAGTAAGAGCTACAGCCCTATCTTCAGTTATCACAGGAAAGGAGATGAATCAACACAACCATAAGATACACCATTTACAGCTGCCAGTACAGCAGCAGGTAAGATAAAGACAGAAAAAGAGGACTGTTTTTCTTAAATAGGCATTTCTGCAATCCCTTCAAACCCCCAGGTGAAAAGGAAACTTAAGAAATTCTCCTTAAATAAAAGCTATGTACAAATTGCACACATTGCAAACGGAGCACTGAGATCAGTTACAGAAAATAAGATGTACAGTCTTCACTGATAACATCTCTCTTGCTATAAACAGTGATAAACAGCATATGCTTTCTTCAGATGTCAGAACCCAGCAAGACAGCAATATTATGTACACAGGGCTTGTTTGCCTTCTGCCTCCCACAGCAGAGTCCCTCCAAACTCTGTTTTCACTTCAGAAAGCTGTGCAGCGACGTTCCTGCGCACCGTGCCGCTCCTGCTCGGCAAATCACAAGAGAGCTGTCATTGCTGTCTGGCTTATGGGCTTTAGGCAGTCCCTGGGCGTGGAGTAACCCTCGCCCCCGAGAGCAGTTTGCTGGGGTTTCTGGTAGTCTGTGCTGTAGCTCACGGAGGTCACAACACCATTAACTTTGGGTTTGTCGTAATTTATGACACTCTGGGGTGTCTGATAGTCTCCGTTCCTGGTGTCGGTCTTACACGAACTGGAGAAGCTGCCGGCAGTAAGGGAATGTATCTGAGATGAGGCGACAGGAACGTTGTAGCCGTTCTCAGAGGTGAAATTATTTTCTCTTGCTATGTGCCGCTCTATGATGGGGGTGGCGTACTCAGGCTGTTGGCTGGTCAGGGGCAGAGCATATTCGTGCCTGTTAGCTCTGTGAGGGCAGTGATAGTGATTTCCAAACTCAGAACTCCCCCTTCTTCCCCCCTCTTTGGTGTCCATGGGGCGAAAAGTAGATCCTTTACGTGTTACCGTCCCAGTCCCGATCATGAGAGGCTGCTGATAATCTAAACAGAAACATGAAATGCTCAGTAAGGCATAGATTGGTTATTTTATGTATATAATACTTATGCATAGATAGGTATTTTATGCTGAAAATACTACTTTGTAATTGTGTCAAATGTGTGGTTATTGGGGATGTGAGGAAACCTTTCCCCAACACCAATCCTGTAACCTCCTTCATCAAGCAAGAGTTGCAGAACATGGCAGAAGCTCTTCCATGGAGAAGCTCCAATCTGCCACCTCTTTTTCTACTCCCTCCCTCCCTTTCCCCACCTACCCTCCCAAATAAATCAACATTTCTGGAGTATGCTTTCAAGCCCTAAAAAAGAGTGAGGTCAAGAAAATATTAGCAACAAACTGGACAGAGGACATTGCATGAAGATCCACAAGCAAGAAGTTCTCCAAAATGAGTGTTCCACTTTTGGAATAATTAAAATGCCCAGAGGATTCTTAACGAGCCGGCTTTATTTAAAAGGCATCTCACAGTAGCTTACTGACAAGAAGGATGAAGTTAGGCAAAACGGCAGCCAAGAGAGTCAATGGAAGTGTGAAATGTGCTAAGCCAGCTCAGCACGGCTGTGGGCACGCCAGGGGGGATGAGCTTGGGGAGAGAAGCGGGAACGATGCTGCTGGAGGAATTGGGCAGTCACCCGGACAAGGGGGATGGCAGGGATAGAGCTGGCCTCAGGCAAACGGCCGGAGCAGGAGCAAGGAGTGAGGTGGAGGAAATACGGCCTTCAGAAGCATGTGTTTGCACCTCTAGTTAAGGTAGATGCCAGGCTGCCATGTGAGGAGCTCTGAACTAGAAGGTTTTCTGAAAAAACGAGTAATACTATTATGAGAAAAGTGAATGTTCTAACTTTCTCGCTTTGGCGCTGGTGACAATCTCTTACAGATACATACGGTGGCCTGAACAGCTCTAGTAAGTGACACTGCTAAAGCATCGTGTTTTCGTGCAGGCGTGAAGAAGTTAGCTCGGTTTCTGTTCTGGCATCGCGGTTCATCTGACATGAGCGTCGAATTCGATCCCATATGTCCTGTGAATCTTTTTGGCAGTTTCTGGCTGTGTCCCAAACTTCAGCATGTAGGGTGAAGGTGTTATGATATTTCACTAAGTAAGTGGTGCAGATCTCCCCAGCATCGCTGCCGCCATCCCCAGAAATCTCTCTCGCTCAGGATGAAGCATCTCGACTTCCTCCTGGCTGCCTTTGGGAACCGGCAGGCAGCTGGGGGTCTGAAGCGAGGGAATTTCACGTAGCATGATAACCTATATGCAAATTGTGTGCTCTCTGCAATTAAATTATTAAATGGCACATTTCTAGGTTGCATTCACGTTTTTATTTCATGTTTTTTATTTTTAAGGAGACTGCAGGTGAAATGCTGAGGCTAGGAATGTGCCTGAGCCAGGCTGAGACTTAAGACTTTTGTCAAACACTGCAGGAGAGGGTGGTGGAGAGAGCAAAGGCTGCCTAGACATGGCCAGGGAACCAAATGACCATCATTTGTGAGCAACCTTTACTCATTCTCTTTCCTTAAAACTGCTTTCTAGGTCTCTGCATATTTATATTGAAAGTTTCTATAAAGGATTGAAACTGTCTTTGAAAGATATTGAGAACAGCACCATATGGAATTACAGTAACCATCCATTTTGTTTTTAAAATTTATTTCTCTGCCAAACACAATGAAGAAATTCTAAGGAATTTCTACGGTCTGGAGGCTGGAAACAGCAAACTAATCTTTCTTCAAGAGTGCTGATCACTGATCCTGTGAAATGGCTGGTCTCACTAGCCTTACCAGACGACTAGACTGGGTGGGGATAAGATGTGCTAAGAGGATGAATTAAAAAATCATCCCTTTGGGATGCAAATAGTGCTGACNGTAGCAAGCTCAAACCACGACAGATGCAAATAGTGCTGATGCAGGGATTTGCTCTGTCCAAACAGCGACCTGGAGCCAAGGTAGCACGGGAGACAAGCACTGTGGCTGGCTTTTTTCTTCTCTCTCATCTACTTGCTTTCACTTCAGGAGGCCTCATCTCCCAGATAGTTCAGGCACCAGGAAAGCCACACAGGGATCTCAGCACAACTTCCAGCTAGGCATGAAATCCTGCCATAAACCAACTAAGTAATTTTTCTATTTGATCAGCAGCAAGAGGCATCATATTTTGTTCTATTTCCAGACACATTTGTGTTTAAATAGGAACATAATAATTAGTCAGCAAAGGGAACCAATCCTATCCTATGCGCACTCTTGCACTTCATCCACGCCGGAGTGCCTTCCATCATTACCTTCAACAGTAACTACTTCAGAGTCAGGAAATTGTTCCAACAACTCCAAGAAAAAAAGTTCCAAAATAGTGGGTCTCTCCCTCCTTAAAAAATTTAGCTGCTTCACTATACATCAGGGATGAACACGAATAAATCTATTTCTGGGCCTCAGCTTGCGTTAGAGCTGAAGCTAGTAACATCGCTGGGCCACCCCTCTCCCTGTTACCAGCTCTGCACACACAGCAAAAGGAATGCATCTGAGGGGGAGCAACTGTTACCTGCCATGTCACTGGTGACCAGATCCAGCTTTTGTGGTGTCTCCTTCTCATTGTTATAGCTGATGGTAAATTCGGTTGACTGATGCCTGGTAAAGGGCTGCTTGATTTGCTTCCAACAACCTATGAAAAAGAAATAAAAATAGAAGGCTTATCAGCAAGTTAAATGCTTAGAATCAGAAGACTTACCAGAAAGTTTAATTTTTGGTATACTCATTGCTGTCAATAGATTGAAATAGTTCAAAAACATGACTAAAATGGGCTGTTTGTTTAAAAAAAGCCCCCTAAATACGGAGGGTGAAGGAAGAAGTGAATCACCAACTGGGATTTCCAAGTTTATGTAAGATATTTTGGCAAGAAGGGCTCAAACTCTGTAGGTGCCTACAGTGATGCCTTAACGAAGTATATTGATAAAATACCAACTTTAAGTCAGTTATGTTTTGGCACTGAATATGTGGCAAAAATAATGCTTAAAATTTCTCTTTTTTTCAGTAGATTAATGTGGCTTCCATTTTGTTGATATAGGAGCACCTGCACTTATCAATTGACTTGTTCTCACAACATCCTTCTAAGACAGAGAAGAAAAAAATCCACAGTGTCAGGGACTTGCTGGAGCCTGCGCCAAGAGGTCTGTGGAGAGGTGAGTTTGACTCACAGCTTTCTAAGCCCCAAGCCTGGTTCACAAGGGCTTAGGAGCTTGATTTATGAAGCAGACATACAACAAATGAACTGACTGGGTAAGAGGCTATCTCCAGTTTCTTGGGATTTGTCCTCATTAGCAAGTGAGACAGGATTATGATGTGACCTTGAAAAATCATATTAGCAAATATGATGTTAAGTACAAATTAATTTTCTAATGAGGGCGAGCTGCAGTGGGTAACAGCATTCTTTTCACTGACGTCAGCACCTGCTGAGGGATGAAATTTTGGAGCTGAGCTATTGCAAGAGACTTGTCAAGAGACACATGAAATGCTTAGTGGTTTGGGTTTTTTACGGAAAGCCGAGTTTCAGAAGGATATTCCTCTACAGAATTAGTTGGCCAGGAAAAATACACAAACTGCCAAGCTGATGGGAACCCCACTCTAGAAAATGTTATTGAGCAAGACAAAGAAAATATTTCATTGGGGTTTTGCAGTCATCTCCTAAAGCAGTATGCTCAAGCCAATCCCTCATTCAATACAGTTCAGTGTTGTTAGGCTTTATAAATGCAGTTTCAGCCAGGGAGGGCAGTGAGAAGAAAATATTAAAGCCATAAAAAATTATTATCCCTTGCTCTTTCGGAGAAAGGCAATCCCCTCTGCTATGGGGAAAAGAGAAGCAGCAATTTTCTGCAAAATAGGTATTTTAGAGGTGGGAAGGAAAAGGAGGGCACCTGGGAGCACTCTTACATGCTAATTTATGCACTCTGTATAATAGATCTTTTGTTAATTGCCTTTCTGTCATAGAAACCAAATTATATTGTTTCTCAGGGCACTATGCTAGGATGACACAAGTGGGACTATTGTTTGCTGTTTCCCTTGTATGAAGAGGTGAATTTGAATGAGGAAATGTGGATGCTATTTCACGGGCATTAAATGCTTAGTTGCATAAACCCCTTCCTGCTGGCCCAGTGGACAGGACAGGACAAAGTGCATGATTCTCCACTCACCTGATTTCTGAGTACTGGATAATCCATAGGAAAGTCCTTTGGCTTCTCGCCTGCAAGGAGAGGAAAGGATTTATAAACATCAGTACTCACAGCATTTCAGCTTCGTCCCTTAGCTCCAGCCTTTTTATTTAGTGGCTGAGGACAAGGCTTCACTTCTAGTTCCTGGAGGCTGCTGTTTACTAGAACATCAGGCATGCAAACCAGCACTTTGACATTTTCTTTTTCTCCATCCATGTGCAAGTTGTGAGTGCTGGTGTTCAGATTTCTGGGGCAGGCACACATCAATTTGATGTGTCTGTGTCTATATGTGTCACTCCAGGCTACGATCGGGTCCGCTCTTCTGAATTCTTTGGCTATTTTATAGATTTACTGGGAAACCAGGGCAGAGCTGAGTATCACTGGTGATGAAGCAGCATCACCAGAGCACTGTTTTTATTTCCAAATCCCCATCTGCTGACAGAAGCATTTCCTGGCTCAACATGCAAGTGCAGGTTCATAGGCATGGGCATCTAGCAGGAAGCACAGCTAGCAGTGCTCCTTCCAGTACTTGGAGTTGTGAGATGGAATAGCTTAGTTTCAGCTGCTTACACCAGTGTATGTGTGCAACTCCTTAGAGCCCAGCTCTGCTTTCAGCCTGCAAGGTTAAGTGCTCTAACTTAAGGGACTGGGAAGCAGAAACACAACAGGAGGGAAGTAAAAGAAAATGATCCAGATAGGTAGCTCAGATCTTCCCTTCACTGAATTTCTTACTTGGATTTGGTGTGGAAAGTATCCTGTCTTTGCTTTACACCCCAGTGTTTGTGGGTATATGCAGGGTGAAGAGAACAGCTAGTTACATTGCATGGGGTGCACAGTTCTGACCTGCTTTACCTTCATTTTTCTCTGACTGAGGGAGGCATACAGTAAGAAATACAATTCTAGACATGGCCACATGAGTTCTACTTAAAAGAAAGACTGACAAACAGGATCAATTCCCAGCTTCCTGGTAAGGAGGCTTGGAAAGAGGGCATGGAGTTGGACATGCTATAGAGGTACCAACAAATTCCTCCTTTGACAAAAACCAGTATCTTACTTGCGTAGGGCTGCGCAGATACAAATTCCAGAGAACAAGAACAGACACAGCACTATGAGGATGGGGACAATTATAGCTGTAAGCTTTAAACCTGCATGAGGGAAAAAAAAGGGATATAAGCTCAAAAGGTAAATTACTTGGAAGCCAGTAATTTTTACTTCAGCAAAAGGTAGATAATGTTGCAGGAATGCTTCTTGAAGAGACCATGAAAATGTACAACTATAAAACTAAAAGACTACTCCTCAGCCATGTACCTATGTGGAACAATGTTGAAACAAAAGAGTTGAACATACTTTCCCAAGGGTGACACTTGACTTGGCATCTATATGCATCCTTACAAAGAGCAGTTCTTTTTTATTACACACTAGGTGACTTAAAAAGCCACTCATACACACTCTGTTTGCAGTTGCTTATAAATCTGCCAAGGGAGACTGCAATTCTACATGCCAAGTATGTGGCTCATGCTAAACTGGCTGAAACATTTCAGTCAAAATAGTTCTAAGATTTCCATGAGGGAATCTAGGGAAAAACCTGTTTAGCCACTGTTAAATTCTAACACAACATGCTTTAGAGCAGGGATTTGAAAAGCAGCAGTGGGGTGGCTCTTGTGTCACGAGTGTGCCATTCCCTGTTTCTACAGACACTTGCCAGCTGTGAGAATAAGGCAGTAGAAGCATCCACAGAGTACTTGCAATTTAGCAGACGAAATCTCAGTAGATTTCATTTTCAGTGAACAAGGATATGGTTTACTCATACCGCTGCACAGATGAACTGAGCTTGCTCGCTCTTGGCAAGCAGTTTCAGAATTTTTTTTTCTTCCAGTGATTGCTTCTTACAACCAGTGATTTCACAGAGGCATTTCTACAACTATCAGCTATCTAATATGTAGTAGCATTCGGTACAGAGGGTCTGGCAATTCCTGCCTGGCTATGAGCTCACCAAACAGCCAGTGTAAGCACCAAATTTTGTTTGTTTTCTTTTTAAGGCCTAAGAAGTTAGCTCCACAACATTAAAGGATGAAGACTGCAAATTCACGGAGAATTACGCAAATTAAGGTTGTCTGAGCCCCCATTAACACAGGCATTATGGAAGAGTGTTTAATTACACAACCAGGCACTACTCTATGCTGCTTTCAGCAGGGAACTCACTCTGGAAGGAGTCGTGGTTGTGCGGAAAGAAGATAACACTTTTGTGAGATGACTACTTCACACGCTAAAAAATTACAAAATAGAGGAAGAGAGTGAGAAAGAACTCTCCCAAAAATTGCTGCTGAGTGCTCACTGTATTCCCTTGAGCCACCCACCAAGCATGGCAAATCAACCAATATGACAGGGAAACCAAAGCCCAATGTTTAACACATCAAGGAAAATTAAGGCTTTCAATCTCTTTCCGTGCCTTAAGACAAAAAGAACCTATTTCTCCTCCCTCTTCTCTCTGTCATTAATAAAGTCTGAAGGGAAAATACAAGTTTTGATTTGTGAGAAAGTTTAAAGTTCATTCAGACTGGGCCAATGACACGATGCATCCTAGAGAAAATGAAGTGCTAGTGTTACCCAAGTTAGTTTCTTCAGATGGGATAGGCTCTGTAACAGTCCTGTCTTCTTTTCCAAGGGAGGTTTCTGTGCTCTGACTCGGTTTCTGCCACATTGAATGTGTAAATGAGCTGTTAGCTGCAAGAGAGAAGGGGGCATCAGAGGCACTGGGGCAGCACAGCAGGCCTTAGAGGCACCATGCAATGCTTACCCCGTACCTGGCATTATTCGACAGCCCATCAGCTCCAGCTTCAGCGCTATTCTTTGGTTCCAGGTCTGAGGGATAATCCGCACATAACGGGCCACTATAGGAGGGATGAAGTTATTGCGCACTATGTCACCGGAGTTGGAGTTGCCTTGGAACACCTGCAACAAAATGTGCACACATTGCTTGCTCCGTTTTAAAAGTCTCTTTCTTCAAAGTGTTCCTGACATCCAAATTCAAAGATTTTCATTATCCTAAAACTAATACATTGATGACCTGGGATTCAGCCACAAGATTTTAGGAATTGGGAGTTCTGGAAAGAAATAATCTTTTTAGTTGTGCCAGATGATCACATTTTTGTTAGCTTGGAGGAGAAAGATTATCACTGTTTCAATACTGTGTAATTTCTAGTTAATGTATGCTGGTATAATGCTATCATCTTTTATGTAAGAGCACTGCAGCACCCTTTCTTGGAAATACGAGATAGAAACATAAAAAGAAAAAAACTGAGGTGAACTATTTGTAGGCATTTCAGTAAAATGGTCAGTTTTCTATATCAAGCTTGAAGAGTGACTATTAGCTATGCAGTTGTTACTGCACTTAAACAGTATTTCCCAGAATCAGCTCAGCCGCTTGTGCAGAACAGTAGTCCTTGCAATATTACTTCTTGGAGACGCTTCATCGTGGCCTAGGAAAACTTGAAAGCCTGATGAGATAGAGAAACAAGCTCAGCATATCTTAGATAAAATACCAGGCCACATGGGGTTCTGATGGGACAGGTTCTGTCATGCACCTTAGCTGAAACTAATACATATAATATATTAGTTTCATATAACATATATATATATATAATATATATGGAATATTATATATTATATTATCTATTATGTATTCCATATATAATACTTTCAAAGGATATTTGCATATTACAAGTCACTATGGGAAACTGCAAGCCTGCACGTTTTAAATAGCTAGCCTTTGCAGTTCAGCCACTACTAGGCTGATTTGTCAATCTTTGGGCCAGCACCCCCTCAGTTTAACATTTTAAAAAAATATTAACCCCCATTAATGTTGGGCAGTGAAATTCCCTGCCATGCAAGCCAAGAAAATCAGAGCTAGCAGGAAATCTCTCTTCAGCTCAATCAAGTTTTCAAAAACTGCCATCAGCCCTGAGGACCAGGTAGAGTCTGCTCCTGAGGCAAGCTGGTCTCCCTCAGGAATGATGAGCGAAGGTCTGACTGAACACTGTGGAGCCAGAGGAAGGCTTTTGGGATTTCTTTTGTTTGAAAGAAAACATGAGGTTTTTAGGGGAAAATGTTACCAGACAAACTCCACCAGCAGCCCCGCCCTTCACCCCGAGGGTTGTTTCATTTGGTGGAGGGAGGTGGATTGACCATCCCCATGCATTTGGAGCTGACCCTCAGCTTTGCTGGTGCCATACCAACAGCATCCCTGGCAGGGGCAAACACTGAGCTGAGCTAAGGACTTGCCCCAACAGCTGCTGTTCAGCTCCAATTACACCACTTTTTAAAAAGAAGGGTGCAGACATACACATGCCTCCCGGTGTGTGTCCCACAGCTTCACCAGTCCCTGGATAACTTCATTGTTTTGACAAGCTCACTATCTACTCTGCAGCCACAAATTACACTTAGCCCAAGTCTAGACAAGTTTGAAACTCCTAATCTTTCTTGACAGTGAAAGCCTGCCCTTCGATGTCAAGACGGCATATGCATTATTGTTCTGTGGTTTTCTACCCTTCCCACTTTCCCTTACCTTTTCTTCATTGCTCAGAATCCCTTTGTAAGTTCTCCATTTTGAGTTGTTATTTTTATAGTTCATTGTAAATGTCTTCACATAAAAGTTGAAATTCATGGATCCAGAACCAGTGGTCTTAATCCCTTTCAGAAAATGCAGAAAACATTTTCATTTGCTATGTGACTGTTTTAAGGGAACATTTTCAAATGCAAACACAGAAGCCGAAACAATTCAGAAAATTTGGTCTTCAAGGTGTTAGTTTATTTTTCAAACTGTGTTGAAATGGAGTTTAAAAGTTGGGTGAAGAATGGAAATCGGTTTTAAATTGTGAATTTAGAGCAATGGATATTTTTAACAGAGCACAAAAGGCTGAGGGAGCTGGGCCTGTCCAGCCTTTAGGAGAGACGACTGAGAGGAGACCTCATCAATGCCCATCAGTATCAGAAGGGGGGTGCCAAGAGGATGCTTGGTGGAGCCAAGCAATGGGACAAGAGGCAATGGGCAGAAACTGACGCACAGGAAGTTCCACCTGAATATGAGAAAGAACTACTTTACTGTGCAGGTGGCTGTGCATCGGAACAGGTTGCCCAGAGAGGCTGTGGAGTCTCCCTCATGGAAATACTCAAGAACCACCTGGACACAATCCAGTGCCTAGGATGTGCTCTAGGATGACCCTTGCTTGAGCAGGGAGGTTGGACCAGATGATCCACTGTGGTGCCTTTCAACTTTACTCATTCTGTGATTCTGTGACTCCAAAATGATAATTGCTTTTTGATATTATGGTCTGTATCGGCCATCTTTACACTTTTAGCAGCAACCATAATTTACATTTTTACAACTAAACCAGTAGATGAAAACAGGAATTTCTTTCACCTAGGCCTTGTTTCAAAGGCTGTGACTTTCATGTTTCTTACTGATTCCAGATTGTCCATCTAGACTCTACTGATCCCTGTGTAAGTATTTTGTTCTGTCAGCATGTTTACAGATCAGATATGCATGACAGTTGAGTTCAATCCTATATCTCCGTGGGAAGACAAGTCTTGTAAATAGCCATGATGTTTTAAACAGGAAAATAATATTCATGAGCGCAGAACATTTCATTATGCTTAACAAAAGAAATACTGCATTAATGCACTATCAGATTTTCAGCTGCATTAAGTTTCTTCTCCAGCTGAAACACCCATTTCTAATAACCAGACAGTGACATACCTGTTATTCTCTTCTTCTCCCCCAGATCTATCTCCAGCCATTCACGGTTGCTGCTGTGGTTGGAGGCCCAAGACCATCCCGGGACTTGAAGCCAAGCCTTGTCAGGGGACCACAGGAGTAGTTGCCCAAACTCATTGGTCTCCTCCCAGTAGGAAGATGCAGTAACCTGGCTCTTGGAGAGGAATCCCTCTTCCAGACTGAGAGATTTGTTGCAGCCTAGGAGTCCCCACACAGACAGACAGAAGGAGTTATTTTGCATTTTCACAGGATATTTTTATATTAGGCTAGCAACATTTGAAGACCACCCACAACAGCAAAGTCAGACGCTGCTGAATCTAGTGCTAGCCTGATGCTCTCCATTAGCTGTGGTGTTTACCAGTCAATTTGTAGTGTATGATCCAGTACCAGAGTGCTGCAGTCCCAATCCTCTACCAGTCTAACTCCTACATACATGACACCTTCTGACTACATCTGCTATTTTTGCCATTTAGTTTTTTAATCTCTGCACTTTTGTCTCGTTCCTGTGAAGAGATTTTTTATTTTTAAATTTTTCCTTCTGAAACATAATATTTATGTTTTGAGATTGGCATTAACTAATTCTGCTGTACAAAACATTTCACAGATGAAGGCACTGTACTGAAAGGAATACTTTACTGTAAATATTTCATGCTTCCCACCTGCACTTAGGGCTAGGAAAGTTACTCATTAGAGAAGCTCCTTGATACTGCTGCCAAGATGTGATATCATGAAGATAATATCTGCGGGTGAATATTACAAACTCCACCCAAGAACCCACAAAATTTCTGCACATCAAGGTTCTTCAGAGAAAACAGGCCAGTGGAATATGGTTCAATGAAGTTAAAAATAATTCCTTGGCAGATTCAAAGGCCTATACATGCTCTACAGTTTTCAGTGGAATAGTAAATGATTTTATCTCAAATGAGTGGAATATAACTCAAATGAACAAATGCGAACTTTCCCCCCCCTCTTTGCTGTGTTTTATGCAAACGAACGGCTTGACAGATTAAAAGAGGGTTTTGCATCTTGGAAAGCCAATAACAAAAACTCCTTCTGTATCAGTGCAATATAAACATATTTTCAATTATCCTATGTTTTCTTTCTCCGCTTGTATGATGAAGATGGAAACTATAAATGTCTGAGGAGAAACTGTTTTCATTTTCTGTGGCCTAAAGTACATAAAAATGGGATTATCTGATTGTCATTTTTCATATGCTGGCACCAGAAATGTAACAGCAGAATACTATTTCTGTTTCTCATCTATGTGCGTATGACCGCACATATTCTGTGTTTTTTTTCTAGCTCACTTCACATCCCTTCAATTTTTTTATTCACTTGCCAATTTTGAAAAACTGCTGTCCTAAAATATCCTTCCTAGACACAGCCTGACATTCTCCTGACTATTTTTTAAAACTTTTACAGAAAATATTTAAATAGCGAAAAGCAAAGCAATTATTCTTACCATTCGAAGTAAATGTAAACCGCTTATCTGACAGAGAACCACTGTAAGAAAAGAAAAAGGTACTTCAGCCTTTCATGAGGTGGTCACAGGAGTGCTGAGGTACAGCTTCAGAATCACTGTTTATCCGGTAAAATATCTCTTGCCAGACAGCCACTTTCTCTGCTGGCTGGTTACTGACCCCCGTAAGAGCACTCAAGTGCATCTCTTACTGTGACTGAATTCAGGTAATTTTTTTAATGGTTTTGAGCATTTTTTAAAGCTTTAAAGTGACTCCCCGTTGCATCGCCCTCTTACTCCTGCTGCTTGTGAAAGAGTTACACTTGACGGAGACTAAACCACACCAGCTCTGGTCATTCCTCCTTGGGCTACAGGTGTGTCATAGGAAGAAAACTGGATGAAAACTACTCCTTGTTTTAATCTAGGTGGGAACCAGCTCTGTTACAACCATGGCCAACACCTCCCATCAGGAATGGTTCTTTATGCTCCGTTAACCACATCTATGGCTCCCTTTTTCTTCCTTCTTCTGACATGGACTGTTTTGCTTCAGGGGAAAAGCCATTTCTTGGGCCACTCCACACAGCCCATCACAATGCAGGACAAGATAAAATCACCACTCTAAGGGAAAGTTGAGTTTTCCTTGGCCTCTCAGGGACCCACTTTCTAATTCCCAAGGAGATGCCCCTGAGGTTTCATTCCAGAAACAATGACTCCAAATGGCTGCCTAATAAAAAGAAAAGCCAGGGTTTTAACATGAAATTAGTTTGGATTTCTTGAAAATCTGCTCCCTCCGCTGTCACTTCGATTAGCTGCACGCATCACTGGCCCCTTTTGAAAAGCACTGGCCAGCGTGACTAAGCAGTAAAACGACTTCCGCACTAAGCATGGAGACAGTTCCCTTTCAGGCTGCCCTTTCTTTGTTGTGGGCCAGGAAAATTTCCCCCGAGGTACTGTCTGCGGCCTTACCACGGTGTGCAGGGCTGTATGTTTTGAGAGCACTGCAAACGGGGAATAGGAAAGTAGTCCCATGTCAAGGTCAATAAAAACACTGCCTTTTTTTGTCACTGAGGGAAAACTAATGACTACAGGCAAACGAAGCCCTTCAGAGCTCTGGGTGGGAGCTGATTTGGGCATGTAGGCAGCTGAGTAGCTAGAAGGGGAAACACAAGCCCTCCCTCCCACATCTTCCCCACAGGCAATCCTCAGGGGCAATCAGATGCACTCTGCTCACTTCAAACCAGTTTGAAATCACAGCCAAAACAGTTTTTGATTTCTTAGTGAATGCAAAGCAATCCATTTCAAGAGGAAAGAAGAAAATAAATACCTATGTAATCAGTAAAACCTACCCAAAACAGCAATCACAGTGCTCCTTGAGTACTTCTAATGAAAAAAAGTCACCCAGAACCCTTCCAAATAGAAGGCTGCAAATTTAGCAAATAGAGGAGGTTAGCATTTCTAAGGTCTACGAAGCTATGGAATCAAGCTGATAAATTTCTGCAGTAATTCACCAAAGAGAACAAGCCAATTCAGTAAGTGGTAATTCATCAGTTTCCTAATGTGACTGCTGGAATTTGTCACACAGGTTCTACTTTGTCCTTCAGGGGAGGGTATCGCTCCATGCTCCTCATTTGCCTGACAACCTTCAGAATCCTGCCTTTTATTTTTTTGCCAGAGTTGGTCTCAGGCAAGCTTTTCCTAAGCAGTGCAGTTTAACCCCGAATCTCATCTTTCACTATTGACAAGCACACAGTCTCTTGCCTTTTCAAAGGCAAATGATCCCACATGTGCAGATGTATAAGTCACAGGCCAGGCCACGTTACAACACCCTGTGTATTTGCACTGGGGTATCAGAACTGCCCCATGAATCCAGCCACTCAGTCTTCATTACAGCATCTGGGGGTGCAGGTCTGCACATGGATCATGAGAAGTGAAAACCTCACAGATGCTGGAGCGTAACAAGCACACTGAAAAATGCAGTGGGGAGGCCAAGGTCAGCTCTTGCAAGGTGGTGGGCTAGCGAGACGTAACTCCACGTTAACAACACAGACACTTAACAGCTCGATGCACTCCAGCAGCAGCTTTTGATGAGGTCAATTTCGGCTCAAGTCACTAAATAATTTAAATCTTTAATACTGAAATCCACTATAAATGAGATTTTAAAAGCTTGAGCAAGCTCTTATTTAAGGGCATCTAAAAAGCTCTTAAGGCACTACTGCTCAAGCACCAATTTTTTCTTGCGGGCACTGGCTCATCTGTAGGATTTTCTTTCAGCGTGTAGGTACTGCAGAAGAGAGAAGCCATGCAGCTTTGTAGATAGCTCTTATAAAAGCTTTTTTAAAGCATGAAATGCATTAGTTCATTTTCTTAGTAAACAGGCCTACTGTTTCTAGGAACACTTTTCCATGTTTTGAAATAAAAGCATTTCCCTCCATACTCCAATTTCCCTCTCCTGGGCTCACACCAACAGTTCGTCTATTCTAGAGACTATCCCAGCACCATCCTGGGAAGTGCTGTGCTGACACTCCCATTTTTCTGGGAGTGCAAAGCAAAGTCTGTGCTATCTAGTTCGTAGGCATACAGCCCAGTGTGAGCCTGTGGCTTCCTGTACAACCCGTAGAAAGAGAGGTTGTCTCCTCGGGGCAATTCCGTCCCTTGGAGATGCACATCCTGCTCCAGGAGTGCCTCCGTTTGCCCCTATAGGCAGGAGAGCAACAGGGGCTCTGCCTCTCCTTAGGGTGCTCTCTCAGGGCATCTCACATTAAATGGGCTAAATCCCCCAGCATGTGTACACTTGCAGTCTTACACACTCCCTTCTTTGCTCACTAGCTCTTGTACAGTGAAAAAAAATACAAACAGGAATCACATCTCCCTTTCATTATAAAATTTGATGTGCTACTGTCCCGAATTATTCCACTGAGATTCTCAAGGGTCACAAGCATACAAATGTATGTGAACAGTTCTGTAACATCTTTAGATAAGGTACAAAATATTTGATTTGGGGTTTCACTAAGCTGGCACGTGTGATGGAAAGAATTTGTATTATTTGTTTTATGGAGGGGCTTGGTGCCTGAGCAGAGTTCTCAGTCCTGCTTTGCTTTGAGACAAGTTTATATTAATTTTCTTTGGCAATTAACTTCCAAGAAAAATAGAAAATATTTAGGCTGTTCTTTGGCATGATCTACACACTACCCAGCTTTGTAAACTCCAGTGCCATTGTATATAAAGCATTTCAGTCTGAGCTGAAGTTTAAGCACAGCAACAGAGCACATGAATGCCTTTTCTTTTTTATTAATGAAACCATGATTGTAAAATTATCAGGAGGGTGGGAGAAATCATGGAGAAAACAGGAAAATAGTATAAAAAATACATATTGCCTTAGCTCTCATAGGCTATGGGATGAAAATTTCCCTTCTTACAAAAGAAAAAAAAAGGCCTCATGTAAAATCCAGATAACATTTGAAAATTAAAAACTATAAACCAACAGGAATGACAGAAGCAGTTGCTGGAAGGGCTTACTGTGCTGGATAGAGATTAGAGGATTTATTTCTACTTCAACAAAAGTACAATTAAAAGTCAGAAGATAAGCAGTAAATATAATGCCCTTGCTATAAATATTCTAAAAGAGAAAAACTCTGAACATGTCAAAAGCACAATGTTTAAGAAGCTGTTCATTAAATCCCCTGTGGCCCAATGGCACTTTTTACTTACTCATTTTTCCTAGCTTTTTAAAAACTTCAACATGAATTTATCATGAGTTATTAGCACATCGATTAAAGCTGTTTGTTGCAGAACATCGTACTCTCATGTATCTGCTAACAAAGTGATTTGCAAATATGTTTGGAAGGAACAGAAGGAAAAAAAAAATTCTGCCCGACGTGGTATAGAGCCACTGAAAACTTGGAACCTCTTCCTATCTCCAATGCCGACCCCATTTTAATAAAGCCCTAGACCCACACCTAACATCTTTTGCTCCCCAAAATGGTGTCCCCACCTTCTCACGCTGATGTGGGCAGTGCCCTGTGTCCCGGGGTGTGCCCCGGTGCCAGCCCCACCCGTGGTACTCACTCAAGTGAGGGGACACCGTTGGCGACGACGCCCTCGTAGCGGCTGATGCCCTTGTGCTGGGTGACGCTGATCTGGCCGCCCAGCTCGTCCGCCACCACGCCGGCATGGATCGCAGATTTGCACAGCAGAGAGGTCTGAAAGGCAGCAGCCAAGGCTCAGGAAATCAATCTGACAAACTGCTAATGCTTTCCCTTCCGAGCCACCGGTATACAGGTGTCACAGCTCATAAAATCCAGCAAAAGCTCAAGAGGAGTAAGAGGCAGGGGAGGGATAAAGAGCAGCAATCTTTGAAAAATATACATTTCCCAAAGTAATTTTTCTTTTCAAATGAAAAAACCAAATAATCTGCTTCTGAGAAGATGCTTTAAGATCATCACTCTTCAGGAAAAAAAGTCAAAGGCAAGGCAACACTTCCTTGGGAAGATAAATCAGTAATTCCTTGGTGTTCTTGCCTGAAGGCAGACCTATCTATCACTGCACCCTAGGATTTGAGTCATGGTGTACATTAGGGGATTTGGCTATGTGTTGCCTAGCTGCTGCTGGGTTTTAAGTGCAGCCCATTTCCCAGTTTCTCAGGTGGGATAATGCTGAAAAATACAGGCAGGACAACTCGTGTACCAACCAAGTGGCAATAACACACCACTGGGCTAGGGCAAAGCAGGGAGGGGACAGAGAAAGGTACAAAGGAGACTTTCCTAGGGGCTGCAGGCACAGGTTGGTCAGGTTCACACTGGCCCAGTTTGGGCTGTGCTACTGGACAGGCTGGGGTGCTGGGCTGTCCCCTCCAGGGACAGGGTGCGGAGAGCGGAGGCACAAAGGCAGCACATCTCCAGGGGAGCCCTGCAGGTTCTTCCCATCAGAAAATCCTCCTTAATGGTGCAGGGGAAATTTCTTTTGCAAATTCCTCAGTGCAGATAAAATCTGCATGAGGTCATGCCATGAGCTGCTTTTCTGCCCTAATCATAGGAACCAAGGGCAGATTAACTCCAGCTAATGAGAATGTTACGTGGCATTTCTTTGTTTCTTCAGCTCTGCCACTTTCCAGGCTGGAGCCAGCATGCTTGAATAACTGGACAAACAGGTTAAACGTGAGCACTGACTTTTTGGGAACCCAGCGACTGTGATAGGGTGGGATTTTTCTTCAGTGGTACAATTAGGCTTACTCATCTGCAAGAGAGGTAAAGATTTCACAGGCATGACAGGAGAAGAGTCCAGGGCGAGGGGCACAGAGAGGGCAGAGTTCTGAGTGATATGAACTGTGGATAAATGCAACCACTTCAACTTTTTAAGCTTGAAGAACAAGAAGTTAAAACAACCCAAAAGGTTGGTAGTTATCGGTGGGATGTGATTAGGCAATGTGTAATATATAGTTCATCTCAGTGCAGATGCTAGGATAGTGCAGGCATAATCCTGAAGAAAACCCACGTGTTACTGAAATATTTTTTTTCACATGTGGACACCAAACAAGTAAAAGCTAAAATCATAGAAATACTTTGTACATGGATGAGCACTGCCTCAAGAAGGACAAACACTAGGCAGACTTTTTCCAGAAAGCCAGAAACCACAAGTCAGTAGGTATATTTGACAATCAGTGGACTTTGTTCTCACACAATTGATTTGTCTGTTTGAAAAGTGTCTCTGTGTGCTTATATACTGATAACTTACTTATATACTGATAATAAAAGGTATAGCAAAACAGCCTGGAACAATTACTGACAAAAGTCAAGCAGCAAAAGTTGAAACCAAGTTGTTCTATTAATGTTTCTTTTGTCTTTATAAATTTCCCCTCATTAACCCATGTACTTACATCTCTGTATCCTTCTCCAATATTCCCAGAAATGTCGCCTGCTATGTCTCTGCAGCCAGCAGGACAGTATCTGCTGTAGTGAGAGAAGAAAGGCTTGTTTAAGACATGAGCTGTAGTGACAATACACACAAACAAACTCCTATAAAGGAATGCTCTCAAAACCAATAAATATTTCAGCAGTAATTTCTGGCTAGTGCTCTGTTAGTGAGTCTAGGGGCTAAATAAGTGGCCCCTTGAGTTCATAGGTGGGCTGAACACAGTAGCACACAAAGAACCAGAAAAGCAGTTTTGCAAGGGCATTTATTTCTGTTTCATTCTCTTGTTCTAGAAATGCTACCACACAAGTTTTCAGAGTAAGATAAGAAGCCTATATGCACATCCAGACAGCAGCCAGAAGAGCACAATTTATTACCATTTCAAACCTATCACAAAGTTCAAGGAACCGAGAAATTATAGCTTGTCCTCAGATAATCTTGTATCAGCTGGGACATGATCTGCTCCCAGAGGAAGCACTGGAATGTGAAGCTACTTCGAATTTCAAAGTGGAAACTCTTTCTACATATACCATGTATATGTATGCTCTTAATGAGAATTGCTGAGAGCTCTGCAACTCCATTCCATCATTTTTCTGGGCCACAGACTTCCATTCTGCACTACTGCTTCTCACAACCAGGTGTTAGACCACTACAGCATTGGAACCCAAAAAAATTCACTTCTCCAGAAAAACAAGACTGTTTAACATTTTGTAACAATTGAACCAGTTGACAGATACAGCAGAGCAAACCAGAATGCAGAGCTGCAAACCCTCTTTACCTGAATTCAGCCTTTGTGTAGTGGTTTGCTCGTTCCAAACAGGTGATTAGATCTGTGAAAAGTTTGCAAATGTCAATTCCCATTGTAGTTTGAAAAAATACAGACAAATATTTGGCAGAACATGAAATTACATTTAAAGACCTCTCTGTATAACACTTAAGCAATTTTATTAGACTGGAAGCAACAGCTATGGTTTTCTTTCATTCTTTTCAACTCCCTCTTCTACTCTTCTTATGCTTTGCACCTTCTGAAAAGCTGAACAGACCTCCAGAACATTAAATGTGGGAATGAAAACATTAATCTCTCCTACCCCTCCATTCTCTCACAGTTTGGTGGATGCTGGAGCTTAAAACACAGCAGAACTTCAAGGAGAAGGCACTATTTTCCCCTCCATTGTGCCTGTATTGCAAATGGTCTAGGTAGGATTTCAGCAGCTATTATATCTGGTTAATGTTACAACTGTTTCTTGCACACGTGCTATTAAAAATACCATGGCTCATGCTAATCTGGAAATATTTAGGAATAAACATTTAGTCTAAAGCTCTATGTGTGTAGAGATGACAATTAAATAGGAGGATTATGCCACTAATCTGCTACTTTTGGATTTCGCCTTACCTGGATGATCACTGCTGGCATAGGACAACAGAAAGCCTCGCCCTGACACGTGGGATCCACTCTCAAAGTGAATAGTTGCCTCATTGCTATCTAGAATTATTTCTTTGGGGACAGGCATCATGTTACCACAGTATGGCCCTGCAGACAGAACAAAGGAAGATTTCAGAAGTTTAGATGACATAATTAGGCTGGAATATTCTCATGATTAGCAAAGAATTTCATAACACACTCATTCTCTTTCAGTACCAATCCAAATGTTGACAAAAGGGTTTTGGCTTCAGCCCTTTATGGGTATGAGCTCTAAAGTTACCCTGACAAGGAGTGGCCAGGGTCCAATTGTCTCTCCCTGGCAGCAATTCCAGCATCCACGTTTCTCATTGCATTAGCCTCAAGAGAAAGATTAATGCCCTTTGACCTTTGAAGTGCAGCATGCTTACAACCAGCAGTAACTCATTAGAGAAAATGACACTACATTCAAAAACAATCCAAGGGATCTAGGCAGGGTCCCCGAGATAAACCCTCCAAACACATACAGCTCATGCCATTGTGGCACAGCAGCCAGTTGGGAAGGATTAAGGTCAGAAACAGAGCACCTGGTATTCAAGGACCTGCATGCCCCAAGCCAAACTGTACAACAAGGCAGTAGTGCTTCCCTTAGAACATCTCTTAATCTTTTTCCATTTAAGAACACCGTTAGATCATGGAAGTATACAGTTTAAGTCTCTAGAGTTTTAAACAAAAAAAGAGAGGGAGAGAAAGGGGAAGATGAAGGGAGCGGGACAGGGAGACAACAGCCTTGCGCTTACAGTGAATTAGATAAGAGTTTTACAGCTACCAACTGCAGTATCTTGGAACAGTCTTTGGGACACGCCTTTCTTGTGACAGCAGGCATGCCCAGGACTCCTAGTAATTACATTTGCTTCCTCAGAAAGTCAGTTCCTGAGGGGAGTGTTCCTTTGAGACTGCCACAGCCTTTGCGCTTGCCTTCTGTCACTGTACCTGGGTGCAAACACTTGTCCCTAGCTGCCCTCAGGCACAGATAATACAGAAAATTCAAAGCAGTTGGGATATACTTGTTCAGATTTATGAGTCTGTTTACAATATAAACTGCAAAGAAGAGGTTTTTGTAAGACGGCAAACAGACTTTTTTCCCCAGAGGAAAAAAAAACCCAAATAACCCTTTACAAGCCCTCAGCCCATCTGTTCTGTTGAGGTGAATGACAGCTTTTTTGTCCTAAAGCAAGTCTTTGGGACGAAAAATGATCACTCTGATTTTTTTCTAGACAACCTCATCTTGGCGGTGGTGGCTATTTTAGGGCAACTTGGAACTGACTTCAGAGACACAAGAAATTGCATTCACATCATGACACAAATTTGATGAGTGATACCCATCATAACAGGCTCCTAAAAGCTTCTTCATTTTGCTTGATACTCTGGGTTAGGGAAGGGGCTCTTTCCCAAATCCTTCATTTGCCTTGTAACAACTATAAGGTCAGCCTACAGAGTAGCCCAATTGGCGCCAACGACAGCCAGCTGTCAACAGAATGGGACAAACAAAAGGAGGAACTCTCGTCCTTTTGGCTTATAAAAATCATATGGTGAAGCCAGGCAGGCAGAGAAACAAGCGACGAGTGTGACATTTCCCTGGAGTACTCATGTGTTGAAAAATGACTCACGACTTAGTCAGAGAAAACAATGTCTATAAAAAGGGTTAAACAAATTGCTTAGGAAATGAACTTATCAAAAAGACAGCATCTGACACTGTGTCACACCAGACAACTGCACGAGTGATTTATTTGAGAAGGTCTTTTGTGTCAGGTTGCAGTGGGAGAAGTAAAGTGCTAAGTTAGATATTTTTTTGAGAGAGAAAAAGAGAGGTGGGGGGGAAGGACAGGGAGCATTGCATGTCTTCAAAATAAAACACCTGAGAAAGCTTTGGTCCTTTTCTTCTCTCAAAGACTGTCTCTACGTATTTTCTCACAAGTGTTCTTTGGCTTTCTCCCTCTCAGCGATTGGCAGTGACCTATCTACTCTGGAGGTATAATTTAGACGGCTGATTCAACCACACATCAGCTGGATCAGGGATGAGTGTCTCCTCCAGTAGCAAGTCTGCATATGTTCCAGATAATTATACAAACAAATCATACATCATGAGCAAAACCAATAAAATAAAATACAAAATAGTCTAGACACATAGAGCTGTATAATCCAAATTAAAGCAGGAAATTCAGAAGCAATTCGCTTAAGAAACCAGTATTCAATATCTGAAGACAAGTTTCTACTATTAAGTAATAAATCTAATAAGGTTACCAGGCTATGGTTATCTTCTGCCAAGAGCAGTTCTGGGGTACCAAGAGATTCCCACGGGTAGCTCAAAATAAAAGGAGCCTTGGATTAATTCCTTAAAGGATATAGAAGCATGAAAGAGTATATACTCAAGCAAGGAATATTTTCCAAAAGTTTGTAAGTTTTCTGTGAAGATTTGTAAGAAAAAATAAGGTGGGGGGGGTGGAATTCGTTAATACTACAAAACATTCACTTGTTCCTTTGTTGCAAACTGAGGAAGCCTTGCAAAACATTTCAGTATATTTCTTCTCAATAATTCAGGTAAGACCATATCAGCACTACACTGTCAGGTCCTCAGACTTGCCTGGGATCTAGCAGAGTTTGTTTCCATGTTATGGAATACAGAAATAAGTGCTGAGAGGAAGGTTTCAGGTAAAAGTGTAAGCACGACCCCACCCCTGTATTGCTGTTCTTAGAGAAACTGATCAGACACCAGTTTGACTCAGAGGTTCTTTACTCCCTGAAAGAACTAGAAATGTGTACAGTCTGGTTTTTAGAAAAAGGTGTTGATCCACCCTTTTTGGTGCTTACTGTGTTTCAAATGGCCAGTGTCAGTGACCCTCTGATTTGATTTACCTGTTAATATTGGGTATGGTTAAGCAGCATCTCTCTCCATTTTGCCAAGTCTTTGCAGAGTGCCCTTTTTAACTTCAAATTCTCATTTCTCCCCTAATCAATTTATTTTACATTGATGGTCTTCCAGGAAACTCACTAAGGGGACAACTAGTAATGCTTAGCAAATAAAACTGATTCAGGGTCAAGACAATTCTTTGGGTTCAGTTTTGACTGATGAGAGAATTTTATGCTTTCATCTGTTTTTAAGATTTCCTTTAAAAAATAACATCTTCATTTTCATGTACTCTTTCCCATGCACTTCCACACATCAGTTCTCTATTTCCTTTCATGTTGTAAAGCTAGGGACAGGACAGGCTCCCAGGGTCTCTGCATTTTGGCTTGTGGGGTGCCTGATTAGATGCACTTGCTATAGACACAGTAGTGCCTGATAGGTTTGCTCTCCATTGTCCCACTATTACCTCAAATACATATATTGTGAGAGTTTATAGACATTAGAAGTCAGCATCTGTGCACATTAGACTACACCTGAAAACTGTATTTAAACTACTCAGCATTTTCCATTTGCAATTGAGGTGACAAAAATACTTTCACTGTTTACTTTTAAAACTCATTCATATGTGCTCCCCATCTTGTCTGTCCATTGCACCCGGGATTTACTGATTTCCCTGGGCTATCTATACGAATAGTGTACAACCATACTGAAGATGAGGAATGATGGACAAAGCCCCTGTATGAAAATAAGAAACTTGCTTATAGGGTTGTTAATTTTTACTGCAGCATTTGGACTTGACTCTGGATACATACTTAATTCCTAAACCTGGGATTTAGCCAGAAGTTTCTTAAGATCCCTTTTGAGAACTGCCAGATCACGTTATCAGTTTTTCATCTTCTAACGTTAGTTGTGAGGTGGGCTGTTTTGCATATTCGGCTTGAAAAACGAGTCATGAATGCTGATCTCTCTCAGCTTCCTGTTAAAGTGACTTGGCTGGAGCTCTGCTGGGGTAAGCAGGCAGGAGTATTTGGTTTGTTTATAAGAACAAAGGAAAGGGTTTGCTTTAATAAACAGATGTGTTACATGTGATGAAACTGAGTAGGTGTTCTCCATATTTCAACAATACTATATCTAGATGCCAGGACCTTTTCTTCTTTCCTCGTCTCATGAAGAAGTTGACCCAACTGTGGTTCTGTCTGTTCACTCCAGATTCCTTTTACATATATATATATATCTATCTAATATTGCAGGAGAGATATTAAGCATCTAAGGATTTCAAGTATACTAAATTTAATATTCTCCATAATTAAACTAACTTTTAATGCCTTTCATCCAGAACATTTGATCTGTTGGTACGGTTTAGGTGGCTTAAATAAAACACTTTTATTTTGGAATCACTGTCTCCAAGCAGTATTAACATCCTGCACATTACACAGTAAATTGTCTTGTGGATATCCTTTGGCTGGCCCCTCTGGAGACTGAAGAGACTATTTTATGTGTTGTTTATTTTTTAAATGTTAGCAATGGCCGACTGCTTTTGTCTCTTTCATAATAGTGTTGTTTTGCAAATCTGATGATCTTTACAGCATTGTCTGGTTTTATGAGGTCTAGTTTACTTCTACTGTCAACCAGGCTCTGGCACAGCTCCTGAGCTTCCTTTGTTGAATCATGTTCCATTATTTTTTCTACTTCCCTTAAGAAGTACTGTGCCCAGAGGACTCTCTTCTTTCACACCAGCGTGCAATGCCTACATGCTGTTTGTTTCTCTAGTTCTTGATACTTTCTGCCTCTTCTATAAGGCTTTTGCTTCCTTTCAGAAGCAACTATTTCCCTCTTCAGCTATAGAATGGCCAGTTCACTACGCTCATTCTGCTCTCAAAATTCCTCAACTGCATTTGAAATCTGCAGCTTGACATTGGCAGAGGTCTTTAAGAAACTTGGTTTGGATATTAGATCACGATGGCCTCTGTTCAACAGAGAATCTTCTCCCTTTTTTCAGTCTTTACTTGCAGAGTTAGCCATGGTTGGCAGGCAAGGTGCAGCAACAATCCACGGATGTGCTTCTAAAGGATTATCATGTCTTAATACATTTGTTTGGGGAAAACAATGCTTTAAATTGTAGCCTTTTCTCAAATAAATCAATTTGGAATTACCTCAGTACCTGGGGAAAGACAGGGGTATGATGAACATGGATTACTCTTGTTTCACTGCAGAACTAAAAACTCATCCAGAGTGCAAGCCTTTCACAAATAGCTCACAAAACCAGTAAGGATCTGTTGTATGAACACACCTGCACTCTCAAAATTCATCTCCATCCCACATTCACACAAATACTTTGATAAGCAGTAACTATTCCTCTCCCCCTTACAAAGAGAGGTCCTCTTTGCTCCAACCCTGACAAGCACAGGAGCAGTGGGAACCAGCAGGACCCTCCAAGGACCTGCCAGGAGACAAAAGGTGCTGCTCTATGTCCTTCCCTGCAGGGAAGGTGGTGTTTAATACTCAGCAGATCTGAGATGACAGAGTAGTCAGGATGAGACAGCCTGATTATTCACAATCTAACTCTGTGCAACACAGTCTGACCTCAGGCAGAGTGGTATGAATTTCTTGTTTTAGGAAAAACAAATAGAACTTTCAGTTAACGTTTCCAAAGGGTTGCAAAAGACTGCAATAAAGGAAAGAAAAAGGCATCTGAGTCAGGCTGGGGAAGCAATCACAACTTTAAAATGGAGCGTCTGGGCCACCTGCACAGGCTGTAGGTCTGCCTGCTTGGCCTCAGGTGAGATCCCTCCTTTTAACATTGTTGTGGTTTTCGCCAAATCCAGAGATAGAAGCACAGGAACAACTAGGAACCATGAGTGAAGAACTGTAGTTTAATAAAAACCAGAGAATACACTGAATCAGCTAGCAGGAAAAAAGGTCAATCTGATAAAACAAAACACTGTCATTCTTTGTTACATCAATCCTTCCAAAGCTGAAAATTCAGGATACTGCAACCACTCAGGCAAAACCCAACTGTTAAAAGTGTTTTGACTGTTAAGAAACTGCTCAACTTGATCTTCAGCAAGAACTTGTCTGGGCATTTCTCTGGGTTTCCTGAAATACCAGAAACAATACAGTAATAACAAGTTTCCTTTGAGGGATGAAGAAGAAACCTGGACACACCCTTTACTCAAACAAGATATTTATTTCATTACATAATAAGGAGTGACTGGTTTGATGAGTCCCCTCAAGTCATAATGACAGGCAGGAGGCATCCGAAGGCACTCTGTACCTTTAGTGATGGGGTGTGGGGAGAAGAAAGCATTTTCAGTAAATTCTCTATTTCATGTTAGTTACCAGCTGTAAATTATGCAAGAACAAGTCAACTGCACTAACTCTCCAAATTATTACTAGTCACTCAGCAGCTCTGACATCCACCCCAGAGGAACACATCAACCTCCTACTGACTGCAAGTGAATGAGGAAGTAAGTAGGCACTTATCTTTTCTTTCGGCTTTCTCTCCAGTCAAGACTGATGATCATCTCACAAAATTAAGGGAAAAAATACTAAGCCATTAGATGGGGAAAGAGATAGAAAAAAGCAAGAAAAAGGGGTCAAAAGAGGTACAGAAATCTGATAGAGACATGAAAAGAAGACTAAAAGCAGTTCCTGTCGAACTTTTAAAACATTTATGATCCACCTTCATAAGTAGTGCAAATTCTGTTCTTGAGAACTACAGGGCTGACATGGTTAATCTTGTTTTCACATATCCCTTTAACTAATTAAAAAATCAGAAGCTCTACTTCAGAGCTCAGTATTTTTAATATGCTCAGATAATGCAATTAACTCGAGAAGAAAAGCATTTCAGTAAAGGCTGCACCTTGTCTGCACTGTGAGATTACGTTCATATTAATTTTCTGTGGGACAAAAAATACCATATTTTAATCCAGTGAAAAACTGTGCCTTTGAAACAGAACATGATCATCTATTTATTTCTCCTAGAGACAACACGTGCAAAGCTGTGCTAATATTAAAATGTTTGTCAGACAAAGGTGACTCAGTTTCACCAAAACGGGTGTTAGACTCCCTTTGCTGACTGATGATTAATATTTTCACATCTACGTCTGGATACAGAGCTAACAGCTTGAAAGAAAAGGCTTGCTACAGGTTCCTTCCTCTGGTGAACACTAAAGAAAATAATTTGCAGAGTAATAACACAGAGATACAATGTTCAGATGCTGTATAACTCCAGTTTTAGAGCTTCATTAAGATTATTTAATTACCATCTTTTAATTGCAATATTGGAGAAATCTAAGTTCAACAGCTGCTTTCACAGGTCCATCAAAGCTGAGAAGCACCAAAGGTGAGAAGAACTGTAGTGTCACATTTGTGTCCTAGTCGAGATTCAGAAAGGCTTCAGTAGATCAGCATGCACAACACTACATGCTTTTCTAGGAATGAATCATACTCTTCCATCCATCTACAGAATTCAAGGAATGTCCTGAACTTAAATAAAATCTGCGTGTAAGTAGTCACCAACGAACAAAAGTAACATAAAACAATTAATCCGTTCATTTGTGTTTAACAGCTTCCCTTTACTGCATGGAACATAAATACCCCAAAGACAAACTGAGTTACTCCTTGCTGTATTGCAAGAACCCCTGCAGATGGTTATAATGATGAATGAATCACAGTTAAATGTAAAGACTGGAAGAAATCTGAAAGGAAAACAATACTTTATCATCTGGAGTCTTCTTCACACTAATTTTATATTTGTATGTATAATCTGGTATTTTGCCTCTGACCAATTTCCTAAGCTTCAGATACACTCCTCAACAGATGTTTGTACTCATACTGACATTCATGCTGTTGTCTTCCGTAGAGCTGAAGAGATCAGCATGATATTTAAAACGTATTTCCCTTTGGACCTTATTGTCTTGTAATTGCAAACCTCCTAAATAAAGAGCAAAGGCTGCTCAGCCTAATTTGAAACATAAGCAGTATTCACACTGCCAGCTTTCATACTTTGCTTTTAAGGTTTTCCTTTTTAAAGCCGAGTCAAATACAGAAAACACATAAAGATTAGTTTTTAATTGCTCAAGTGTTCTCAGTGCTTGAAAATATTTTCAACTCTCCATCATCCCATGAGAAGAATTTTGATGGCTGAGGTCAGTATCTCCTTGGCCAGAGGGAAGGTGTTGACCTGCCTGTAGATGTTCATGAAGACAGAAGGGCTGCAAAGAGGACATCTGAGTTCAGAAACAGCTGTCTAACAGGACACTTAACAGACTGAACGGATGTAGCAGTGCTTATTCACTGGGCTTCTTTTGCTTGCATAAACGCATACGGAAACCCAAAGCTACAGCAAGACTGCAGAAAAAAATTACTTAGAGAAGCTCTAATCTCATCTAAGAATTCACATGTCTTTTAAAACATAAGCAACATCATGAATTTATGCCTACAGAACTATTTCCACATCCATTCTGCATGGATTTGTCTGAATATAGAATAGAGACTCTGCAGGTATGCTGGTAGAAAAGTCTACAGTGAGCTGCAGACCACAAAAACCATTACAGATGGTATGTCTGCCTAAACTATAAAACTGGTTTAATCAGATATGACCAAAATCTGCTAATTGTGCAGTTCATTACTGAGAATGCAAATTATAGCCCACATGCATCAGACATTACCAATCAGGTCTGAAAATGGGTGTGGGAATATTTTTAAAAATTAATTATGTGGACTTGATTGCATAATACATAGCTATTCTGTGCTTATAGGCTGAATAACTGCAGGATAAATGATGTGAAGGTGCTTTCAGGCTGATCTGTGAGGAGCCAGAATTTCAATCAACATCCAAGATTCATTTTTCACTTCAAAAAACAATATACTGATTTACCTCTGAGAAGATTCTCAGATGAGAAATGTCAAGACAGTATCAATAAAAATTACACAAAGATATCTTAATGCATTATTAACCACCTATTTCTTACTGCCAACTACAGACAGACTGCTTCAGGCGAACACAACTCATTACTTAGTTATGAAATGGATCACAGAATCATAGAATGGCTTTGGTTGTAAGGGATCTTAAAGAGCATCTAATTCCAACCCTTCCTGACATGGGAAGGGACCTTCCATTAGATCACGTTGGTCAGATCCCCATCCAACCTAGCCTTGAACATTTCCAGGGATGGTACACCCACAACTTCTCTGGGCAACCTCTTCCAGTGCCTCACCACTCTCATAGTGAAGAAAGAAATAAATAACATTTAAAAAATCCCAGCACACATGAACAGAGATGCTCCTTGTGCCTCAAATCAAGCTCTGTGCAGACTTACATATCAGCATGTCACTGCCCTTTCTTAGTGAAGGCTGTTTGAAAACGTAATACCTCCCCCATGAGAACAATAATTACCTTTACCTTCCTTTGTGAGCAAGCCCTTAATACCTCACTTGATCTTCTCTTACCAGATGAGTGATAAGTCTATCATGCTGATAAAGGAAAGGCAATCAACCCTCCTTACTACTAAGATATCCTATGAGATCTCATCTTTTAAGATATCCTATGAGATCTCATCTTTAGAGAACCACATACTTTTCTGAGCCAAGCAGTGAGGTGGAAAATCCGCAGACGCTCTGTGCAGCTCATATCCTCATCACATTTTTCCCTTGAATCCATTCTGCTTGTTAAGTCCAGTACAGCACATTTAACCTCAGCTGACTGAAGGGCTACAAAGCCCACTCCCAGCAGGCAAAATTTTATGAACTGTCAATTCAGGAGTTTATTCCTACGTTGTAGAAGCTCCTTGCAGCTTTGAATTTGAATTGGGCTTCCGAAAAAGGGCATGACTTGAAAATCAGTTTGACTCTTCTAGAAAGCACAGATCAAAAGTTTCAGTGACAACTGGTTCAGAAAAACATTTTGAGGAAGGCCTCAGGTTCTCTGTGGGGAGAATCCTGTTGCTGTTATGATTGTTTAAAGTGCACAGCTATAGCAGATTATTTGCTTATCTTCCTGTGCAAATCTCTTGCAAGAGTGCAGTCTGGCTGAATGCATTTAAAATCTGCAAGTATTAAAGCCTGGACATTAGTGAGGTGGCTAACAGCTAGCAATAGTAAAGGTTATCTCCTCTCTGAGCGATGCACTACCTAGGAATAGAGACACACAGGATCATTGACTACAGTTTCTCATATTTGTCTAGTTTGTGAGGAATATCTTTCCCTACACAAGAAGGGAACAGGGCTGATATAGATCTGTGGACTTGCTGCTGTACCAAAACGGTGATGGTCCAGCTCTGCAGGTCTGAAAGCAGGCCCCTCAGGACGGCTGTGCCAGAGCCCCAGCAGTCCCCTCTGCAGCACAGCACGGCAGCAACCTCAGCCTTGGCAGAACTACACACAGTGGGACAATGGCTTCCCGCACAGAGAATGACACACTTGAATGCAAAAAGGAGGAGAAGAGGACTGACATTTCTTGCATTTTGCTAAGCTGCCTTTTACTCATACTATTACCAGTTCGTGCATCAACCCTGGCCTCGTCTCTTTCATACCATGCAATGTTGAAGAGCTCTGGATGGTAAGGTAGCTGGACTCGCATTTCTGTGATTCGATATCCAAGTCTCCAATTTTCAAGATCAGGCGTTTTCCTGGAGGCACTTGGATTTTCTTTTCACAAAGAGTGTAGTTTGGGTATGTCCCAGGATAGTTCTTAGATGCCAGCGTCCCACTGTCTTGATACATCACTGTGTGCCCACATCCATCCCCTGCAGTAGGAGAACGAAAAGGAAGAGAAACAAAATGTATTTCTCAATAAAAAACATGTAAGAAAATATTGGCTACATAACCATGTCTTGTGCACTTTTCCCTTTCAAGTAAGTATTTTGTAACACTCCATCCCAGTTCTGCTGTTGTTGGAACACACATAACTGAAATAAATAGTCAAGTTTCTATTGTAAAGAAGTAGAAAGGAGGGTTAGAAACACTCACGAACTTGGAAACACTCATGAACTAGGGTGTATTTGACAGTAACATACAGACAGTGTCTCTCTGGCTTTCTGCTTTACAGCCAAGCCCTACTGACTCCCTGATGATGCAATTCCACAAGTAAGAAGTAGGATACTTCCTTAAATAATTTTCTCCCAATTATCAGTCAGCATTTTATTTCCATAGCAGTAGCCATCACAGAGAGCGTAACTGAGTCATACATGAAAGCACAGACCTGATTTGACTGTCACAGACCTGACACGTCTTATTTTCCTGTTGTTTTTCTTGTACCACTTGCACAGTACAAACAGCACAGGGGACAAGGTGAAGACACAAGAGGGACTTCCAAAGTGAGGTGTGCGCTGTTAATGGTACACAGGCTACTCTGCAGCAGCATGCCCAGAAATGCACACGCTGCTGCCTCCTCGCTCAAGGGCTGAGGGTAGGTGTCCTCAAAGTGTGTCTTCATGGCACTGTATAGGAGCCAGCTCGGCTCTGGAACCTTTCCTTGGTGGAGAGGTGTCTGAGGAGCAGCTGCAGCAGATCAGAGGACAACAGGAAAAGGCGTATGGAAATACACGGGGGGATGTGTGGACTGACATGGAAAACAGGAAGCATTCCCAGAGGGGGAAGGAAGTAGGTATCAGATAAGAGACCTTGACTACTAAAGGACACAATTTTTATTGAACTATTTAAAAGCATACTAGTAACTTAAAATTTGTATATTAAAGCTTAACCCATTTTGTTCTGCTCAGTCTTCCAAATAATGGAAACTTTTGTGACTAGTGTCATATACACATGCACGTAACACGCAGTCCTCAGTTCCAGGTCAGTCAAGGCATAGGCACCCTTCCCATAGGGGCCTTGTATACTGTCACCCTTTATCTTGGCAACTCTGAAGCTAACCCAAGAAGTGTTAACAAAATAAAGAATCCTGCAGAGCTGGGAATTCACGATGTTCACTCTAACTGCCCAAAATTTTACTTCTGGGGATATTTTGGTTAAACTGTTTTGCTCTGTGCCGTTTTAATTACTATCTGAATTTCCTTCCAAAATCATTAGGAACAACAAACTTAAGGTTTGATAGGATTATTTAAAAATGAACAACTAGGAGTGAAGTGTTGAAAAAGAAATGTGCCATACCAAGGGTTGGGGGGGAAAGTGGCATGCTGCGCTAAGATAAGCTCCAAGCTATCAAACTTCGACTTGCTACCGTATAATTACACTGCCATTTCATCCAACTCACTCAGCTGCTTTTTCACAAGCAACCACATTTATTTTGAAGCTTTGGCATTACTACTAGCTTTGTTGCCTGCTGTTTATTTTTGTTGTTGGCTCATGCTGGGAATAGAGGTGAATAGGAGATACAGACCCAAAATCATACCACCATAAAACATATTTAATATGGTTTTTTCAGATCTCCTTTTTCACATGCTTAAAAAAACACCAGTTGTTCAAGTTTTTTAACCAAGCTATTGGTTAATAGTTCAAGTTTTTTAACCAAACTATTGATTTTAGGATGCCTAGGAAAATACTCAAGATGAAAGGCAAGCTGGTCTCATCAGCAAATCATCTTTTAAGGGAAACTTTTGGCAACAGGAATGAAAATATAAAGAACATTACGGTAGATGAGCTGTCAGCTTTCTGAACAGAAAGAGGGGTCCACAGAGGTCCAGGCACTGCAAAACCAGATCACTTCCAGCAGGACACAGGCCAGCCTTCATGCCTGTGTAGCCAACTACTGTGCAGTAAAAAAAGAACTACCCATGGCCTTTAATTTAAACTGCGTGCTCCTAACTGAGCATTTATTTTAGTGGGAATAAAGCAACTACAATATTGAGCTTGGTTTGCAACCTATCCTTATTATGAAAGAAAAGGAAAAACAAAGGGAAAGTTACAGAACCACGTGGGGATGAACTCCTTAAAATGCAAAGTCTAGTGTTCACATAGACTTCATCTTACTGGGCTGTGTTCTGGCCTGTGTCACCTTTGTAGAATGCCAAGGATCTTTTGTGGTGGAAAATGCTGTTCAGAAAGCTGTAAAGACCTTGTTATCATGATAAGACCCTGATGACTGTCCAGGTCACAGAGCCTTATATTTTTGCAGGAAGTGTACAGGCAAAACTGTGTATGAGACCTCAGCCTGCCATCCCCCTCCATCGAGGTTATACAAGGTCTTGTTCCCAGGGAAACTCCTTTTTTTTTGTTAAATCTGTCTTTGAGGGAGAGTATTAACACCAGAACATCTTTTGAGCTAGGAAAGCATAAATGCTGTTTTCTTACTTTTCACTGGTGGAGCATGGCCATCCAAACACTGCAGCTGATGAGAGGAACACTCAGCATCAGCCTGCACCTATAACATCCCTTGCTGCCTCAGTTCTGCCTGCCTGCCACAAAAGAAAAGCTAATGATAGAAGCTTGTTTGCCACAAGAACCAAAGTCACATCCAAAAAGTCAGACCAAGTCCTAGTAATTATTGTTTCTTACAGAGAAGGCTGCTGACTGCAGCTCTGAATTCTGAGTTTCTCAACAAGATTAAGATTTTTCTTTGCTCTGGTACACTGAAATTTGCTGGAAAACACACCCTAGAGAAGCAGTCAGAAGGTATAGAGGGAAGGTAGAACAAATCTCAGGATCTGACAATTCAAAGAGAGAATTAATAAATAAACGTTAGTAAAAAACTCACAAATACAACATCACTATACAACACAGGTTCAGAAACGGAGGCAAGTTGTAAGGAATTCAAAGCATATTCCTAGTCACATTTTCAAGTGTAAAATGTGAACAATACTGCCATTAGTTTTGCTCTTATTATTTTCGACAGGAAAATTTGATTTTGAGTAGAAATGTGTTGGCCAAACTTCAAACACAGTGAGTTGAAAACACAACTCCTTGTCCTTACGAAAACTATGGTTTAAACACCTGATGTCACACTCTTTTCTATAGGCACAGCTCTTCTGGATGGAAATATGCTTATTTAACCAGTCAGTTTGACACAGAATTTCTTGCTGACACTAAATTTTCACTTATCATTACTTCTGAGAACTGTTTTCTATCACCCCATTTGGCAAGAAGCTGGCAGCCTTGCCTCAGACATCCAGGTTTCATCACTTCTCACTGGACAGGAGCAAAGCAACATATTTGAGCATAAGGCACTCAACGACCAGAGAATCTAAACCTACTTGGATTTAATAAAATCTCTCCTCAGCACCAGGAGTTATTGAAAACACATCAAACGTGTTTTGTAGAACAAGCTCCCACGAGCCTTTGAATCAAGGCCAAGATCATGATCTCTGAATCGTGGGCGATCACCTGTTGGCCTACATGCAGGTTTGTACCAAAGATCACACAGCACTGGAATTAAGGCTGTTTACCAGAGAAAAAATAATCTCTTACAGATAATGGAAACAGCTCCCCAAGAAGCAAGAACCACAGCTGCCTTCTGCCACAGCAGTGGGCGCGCTACTCACGCCTTGCCCTCTCTCACGCAGTGCTCGCCAAGAGCAGGGCATGTTTGTAAACCCAAAGCTGGAACCCCACCAGAAGACACCAGCATGTGTGCCTGTGGAGAGGGCAAGAGGAGATACCAAGTATCAGGTAGGTATTCCCATGCTCAGACGTGTGATGGATGCATGTGGGACAAGGTGGAGAAGTATCTCTGTGTCTGGGCTGGGTCTGACCATGGCTGCTGGCACACAGGCAGGAGGGCCCCCTTCCAGGATCTAACCTGCCCAGGAAGGACAGAGGTGATGAAATCAATGCCCACAAACAAGCTCTGGCCCCATCCTGTGAGCTGCCCGGGACAGGCACAGCCCCTGACAGATACTGGGGCTTTAGCAAAATGGTGGTGGTGGCAAAAGCAGCACAGAGATCCCTGAAAATGATGCCCGTTCCTTCAGGTACCCTCTTGACACCCAGAACCACCCGGCTGGACTGACTCTGTCCTTTCATCCCTTCCTAGGCCCAGCACACAAGCTGAGCCATGGTGTCCCACTCCTCCGCTCCCTGGGCTTTTCCACCCCTTGGTTGCACACACGCGTGGATGAGCACAGCGCCTTCATCCAACCACTCAGCACATTCCCTTCTGAGATAGGGAAAAGGCTACAGTTTTTCAAACAAGTACTATAAAAAGTTTCCATGTGCTGCACCTTTCAGAAACATGTTGATTCGGCCAACTGCAAAACAGTTACAGAGTATGATATCAAAGCATTTTCAAAAGCATTGCTGCAACATCCTGGCAGCAAAGAGATGCCTTTTTCATCCTTCTGATTCACCCTCACGAAGCAATTCATAACAGCCTTGGACTCACTCCAGTGCTAAATACGTGTTATACCTAGGCGTGATCACGCACTCGGCTTGCGGCTCCCCGCCCTCTTCCATTCCAGTGGATGAGGCCTGCGGGTCCCCAGCATTTCCCACTTGGTCTGCCTGGTTGTAGGGTATTGCTACCTGATGTCCCTTGGCCGCCCACTCTTTCTGCCAGGATGAAGTCCCCCAAAGCAACCTTATTTCCCTCCCTGCCTCCTCCCTCCCAGTTTGACACCCCTCCGAAGGCCACCTTCATGGCAGTTCTTGGGACAAGGCAAGCTCCCCCTTCTCCACACACAGGACAGGAAGCAGAGCTGCTGGGCGCTCATGGCCTGTCCTTCTTCCTTTCTTTTCCTTCTTCTTTTGAGAGGAGAGAGCAGAAAACTGAGTTTGAATATCTAAATTCTGGAATTCACAAAAAAAAAAAAAAAAAAAAAAAACCAGCTTTTTCTGAAGAACCACTGCAGCAAATGGCCACAGTCAAAGTGAACAAAATGCCACTGAGCCAAGCCTACGGCTCTGAGAGCTCTGATGAGAAGCCCCACAAGGAGAAAAGAGGTTTGTCTCATCTTCCACATTGCTTTCACTGAAGTAATAACTCCAGCTTATTAAAAGCTACAATAATAACTGAGTCAAGGAGTTTTGCATCTGTGTTTGAAATAAGATTTGAGTTATGCATAAGAACAGATAAGCACCTAAAAAAGAAATCAACTCCTTCTAGTCAAACCTGCGCTCCCTCTGCTCATGTGGGATAGGAGAAAAGACAGAGAAAACCCAAGTTTTCTTGACAGATGCCATCCAAATCCACTGATGTGGTCTGAAAACACTTTAGGTTTTCATACAGCTCCTCTAACCTTCATCATCAACAGAATCACGCACGCTGCAAACACAAATGGGTTCGTGCCTTCACCGCTTTCTGAGGTGATGGAGTAAAGTGCAGAGTTAAGTGCTTCATCCCTAACCTCCCTGCTGCCAAACCTGGGTCAAGAGCATCAGCTCTTTACTGTGCCATTATAACAGAAGAGACCTCCACAGAACTGGAACCTAAACCCGCCATTTGTGCAGAGAACGGTGAGATGTCAGAGCTTTAGGCAACACCACAGGCTTGAGGCACTGCTGGGCCAGCGAGAACCCCCAGTCATCCTCCTGAGCAGTGCTGGGGCCCTGAGCCAAAGGGACCATGGGGGAGGCGGAGGGGGAAATGGCCATGCATTTGGGGATTTCACAAGCCCCTGGATTCAGGGTTGATGCCATTTACACCAGCCAAGCAACTGGCTGAGCCCTGCTTCAAAAGTATACAAATCCACAGCAGGATTTTTTCAGAAGTCCAGCTTTACGTCCTTCACAATATTTTCTGGATACAGAAAAAACTATTTTCAAATAATGAAAGAAACCACTAAAAATTAAGGCAAGTCTATAATCATCTGAAAAAAAGACAGTGATTGTCATCTTCCATGGCCTTTAAATTAGTATTAGTATCTTTTTAAGGGAAGAAGTCCCCCACTTCACAGCAGTATGCTCTATTGCAAAAGGAAAAACAAATAGCACATAAACATTTTCTTTGAGTTGCATTTTAATTTAACTCCATTAGGAAGTCAGGAAATATTTCATCCTCTGTGCTGCAGCAGTTCCTGAGGACACTTATTTCGCTGCCCAAGCTAACCAAGTGGTGTCTGGCAGGAGGGCCAAGAGCAGGAAGGGAAGGTGGAGCAGCAGAAGAAACAAAGGAACACTGTGGAGTGCTGATTTTGTTGCCCAAATTATTTACTTACCAACTTCAAAGGGATGCAAAAGGAGAAGGAGGTCAAACAAACCACAGCATGTTTTCCCCTCCTCTTCACAGACATTATTTACTGTAATGTCCCTCTTAAAGTCGAAATGAGAAAGAAGCAAGTGATCTCCAATTGGTTCCGCGGCGGTTCCATAAATCACAAATTCCCACCACGTGCCCAGCTGCAATCACCCCCGCAGCCATTCAGGCTGTGGCTGGGAACTGGCTTTCCTCAGGGTGTCCCCTGCAGCCAGCCTCAGGAGATGCTCTGCCTCAAACATACGAAAAGTTATTTTGGTAACTAGTTGGATTGCCATCATGAAGTACAGAAAAAAACCCCTGACAACCCTTCTGAATGTCTTATCTAGCAAAGTGGCTTACATCCATGTTACCATTTTTCAAAGCTAGAGTTTTTTAGCCATTGCAGCACAGCCATCTGTGAGTAGCCAGGGAAATCTTTCCAGCTGTGCTGACCTACACAGCAGTGACTCTGCAGAATTGCTACAACTGACCTGGGCAGCCTTTACTACCCCAGAAACCTCTCACCTTTGCAGAAGTTCACAAAGACAAAAACCTAGCAAGATCTGAGATTTTGTTTATTTAGCTGCTAAAAGGTCGAAAGAAAGCTGAAATCTCCTTATAAGCAACTTCTTCTATCAACAGGAAGGCACATCCACTAAGAGAGAACTTTACACTCAGTGTGCAGGTTTGAAACCTGAACAAGTAGTAAAGTCTTACTTACACTAACACAAATGTGAACCACTATCTGGTTCCATCGCAATCTGTGAAAGACAGACAGTACCAGAGTACATGTCAAAAATAAGCATGTTTTAGTCACTGCTTCCAGGACTTAGGCAGTATACCCAAATGTAGCCCGCCAGAGAAGCGAGCTTCAGTACTGGAATTTGCTTTTCAGCACTCTAAATACAGCACTCTTGAGTTTGTGGGTGTGAGAAAACTTCTATGTCTTTTTAACTGCTGAAACAAAGGAGACTTGTAATTTCTTTATTTACTGCATAGCTGTATTTAAATATTTTTCAATGCTTTCCTTTCATGAAGGTGGCATATTGCTGCGATTGACCACCTCAACATCTTAATGTTGCCTCGGTTTGGACAGATATGAGAATGGAGCGACACATGTATGGAAATTCCGGAGGAATCTTAAACATAGAGTCCCTTTTTTTCAAAAGGGAAACTGATTTTTTGTTTTCTAAATAAATAAATTATCACTATGAGACATTATGTCCATATTATGCACCTCAAGTGCAGAGAAGGCACCGAGTCCATTCCCAAGCACTTCTTGTAACTGCATGCTCAGAAAGAACTGTGAAGGACTATAAATAAATGGGAAGATGGTCACATTCAGGACCTTGGTGATGGTTCAGAGCGATGAAGGCTATGAGGAGCAAATACCCCGCAGACAGCAGTTTCTTCCCTGCCACTCTGCCTACAGCATCCCAGAAATGTGTCAAAACACAGGGCTGGAACAGGAGAAGGAGCTCCCTCCCACCCTGTACTGGGCTGTCCCTGGACGGGGGGGACATTTTGCCATTAGGGCATCTCCTCCGGTTCTGCTGATTTGAGGCAAACATGAAGTTGGATTTTTATTAAGGGCTTTTCAGGCGAAGTAGGAAATGCTAATCTTAACTAAGAGTCATATCATATATATGCAAATTGTTTGCTCTACTTTCTCCATCTGTTTTCTTCCCAGGTTTTTCTCTTCGCTATGCTTTACTGGAGATTAACTTACAGTATATTGCACCAAATTTGGACTGTGTGGGAAACATATGCTGCAAGCTCAAGGCCAGACTCGAATATTGGGTTGCACAGGAATAGGAATATTCACAGCAGTGCTAAGGGCTGACAAACCCACAGGGACAGGAAATTCAGAGACACCAGGGTAAGGAGAGGCTGAAGCAGAGCTGCTCCAGTTACAGTAGCAGGTGGGAAGGCAAGATTTCAAAACAGTTTTAATTTGGGCAAGAGGAAATGGCTGAACATGAGAGAATGAAAGCACACTCTCCCCTTATTTTAATATGCAATTACCTTGTAAGTGTGATACAAGGCAAGCAAGATAGACAGTTATCAATGATGGAGGATGGTCTTTTTTTCTAGAAATCAAACTTGTCGTGATTTACTTGAAAAATCACGCATCCACCTTTTATGCCCGTACACCTAGAGAGACTATGTAATTTATTAATAAGAAAGGACAAGAGAAAGGATGATACTTTTCTCAAAGTGAATTATATGAACACCTCATTATCCCCAAGGTGTAAATCAACAAATATCTCAAGAGAAAACAAATTTGTTTGTGATGGAAACAATAATTGTCATTTATCAGCACAACAAATTTTTTCACATCTTTTGACTCAATGAACACAGTGTCTAAGAAACTATTTCCTCCATGGTTATTGCAAACTAACTACAGATGGCTTCTTGCAACTCCAGTAGAAATGGAAACAAAATTTAACTGAACAAAGATGAAGAAACAATCAAAGAACTACTCTGACCTGATGCACTGAAAGCAAGAAATGCATTGTTTCTGTGACACATTAATGAGACTGCATAAAAGGTGTTTGCTGACGGATGCAGAAAACAGCAGAGAGAAGTGTATTTTATGCCACTTATACTGAAACTCCATAATTCCTTTTTGACTAGATTTTTTTGATTAGCAGTGGTATTAAACAATCACATTCTCAACTGTTGAAACAAGATACAGCAGAAAGGTCTAAACAATTTTTCACTCAACTCAAGATTGAATCTCTCAGTGTAACTGCTCCGTTTATTTTGATACAGTTTCATTTTGCTTTCTACCTACAAAACACTAAGTTTCATCTTAAAAAAAAATAGTGGACTAATTTTCAAAACACAAGCATTAGCAAAGACCATGAGTTTAACCATGTCTCTTCTGTCTGTGCTAAAATACTACTAGATCAGTAAGTGCTGACTTCATGGGTTTGAAAACATTAACACTTACGACCACCCAAAAAGCCTTCAATAGCTCAGAGGCACTTGAACTTCAATTCCCCTGTAGCATGCTGACACAAAATAACATGGGATAATACAAACCCCTTCCTTTGGGAGAAAGCTGAGACAACAGGGAAAGCCACAGCTCGAATGTGAGCCATGGGCCTCGCTGCTAAAGCATCCCAGCAGGAGGAGACACACAGGATACCTGAACTTATTCTACAAGTTAAAATATATTTTTGCATACCTGGAGGACAAAGTGTGGACTTTTGTTGTTGTTGTTATGAGTTCATTTTACAAGTGAGGGACTGCTGACTATTAAGTCAAAACAACACACCAACACAGAACTGGTGTGGCACCAGAACGAAACACAAGCAGTTTCAGGCAGAAGCTACACATCTCCCTTCTGCACAGTTAGTGCAGCTGCAACAACAAGGCTCAGGCACATAACAAAGCCATTCTGTTCCGGTGGGTGAAGAAACCCACCTATGGTTCCAGCTTTTTGAAGTCTCTGCTGCTACTCCATGAAAAAAAGTTTTGTTTAATTTCTGACAGGACACACACAGGCCTTTGTATAGCATGAGGGATCGCATCCAGAATTCCCCATGTGTTTTTGTAATTTGAAATAAAACAAACAAACAAAATTTTTTTTCAGTGGACATGAACATCTGGAAGATGACATCAACATGACTTCAACTTTAATGTCAAAGCATTAGATTGAAATCCAATATTGTTGAACAATTTGTGGTGGAAATGCCAGACACTTGAACATCATGGAATAAAATTGTGATAGATAGGAGGTTTCTGTATCAACTGAGGGAAGAAACAATGTTTTAGAATTTAACTAAATGCCTGAGGAACAGTAATGTAATTACAGAAGTGGCTTGGGCTGAAATGCATGATATTAAGTATAAAAATGAACACCATGGTCATTTAGGAGGCCTGCAGATTGGGTTTCTAGCCTTGTCCTGCTCTGCTTTCCCCATTTATTCTCCTGTCCCTCATGGTGCTTGAAAACACCTTTACTGAAGCTCTTTGGAGATGGGCAAATACTGCACAGCACAGGTGCACTCCTCCTTCTCTGTGCCTATGTGCGGGAACAGAATGGAGCTGCCACCAGACAGCAATCCCATCCTGTCAGGGGAAGGGAAATAATGAATATGGTTGCACTGGGACCAGAAATCTTGCTCAAAAGAGGATGAGAAAGTACCACCATCATCACCAAACTCAGCCTTCACGTCTTGGAAGGAAACTCCTGAGAGGCAAGTCCTGGCTCTAACAAAAGAAGAGACAGGGAGAAAGGCAACAAAAGACCAAAATGCTTCCTTTCCTCAAAACACTCAGCTCCCAGGCTTAATTATACAGGATCAACAATCCTAACCAAAACTACTGGCAGCCTCTCTCCATGTACAAACATACAGTCAACCTCAAAAATGTGGCTTTAGCACTCATACAATTTTCACAGACAAAAATCAGTTTAATTAGGTAGTTTGTAATTTCTTTTGAAAGCAAAAATGAAGGCATCTGTATACTCTTAAAACTAGTCAAACCACTATCCTTTTTTATTTAAACATCACTATTAGCTTGTCCCAGTTTGAAGTTCCCCACTCCCAGTTGTAACACTAATTAAACCTTTTGGGGAAGTTGTGTGCTCATTCTTATGCATTGCTATTAATATTTTTTTATTGCAGTTAGTTGGGATCCAACACCATTCCACTGAATCCAGTCAGAAGGATTTTATTTTGATTTTGTCTGGCTTGTTTTATTCTTAGCAGATGGTGCAAACCCATATGTTGATGAGTACATGCCACAGGAGAGCATCTGATCTGATACAGCCAGCCCCAAACTACAGTGATGTCTGTGCTGAGGACTTCAGTGCCTGCCACCACACAGGACCACATTTTTCGGCATGGTGTGAGAGCTCAGATGGGCTTTCAAAACTATACTAGTCCTGGTACCTAAGATACTTTGGAAAAGGTACCTTAGGCATCACTACATAGTAGCATAACCACCCTCAAGGTTGGTATTTTTTCAAAGTGATTTTTACTGTGCTACCTGCATAACTCAGGTGGACTAAAGATGACACAGTTTTGATAAATATAAACGAATATATTTTTGCATGTGCAAATCAACAAATAATTTTCATGAAATGTGATATAACAGCCATGCAGGTAAAAAACTTTCCCAAACCATCGTTTTCTCCCTGCATTGTCAGTGAGACTCCTGCTGGCCTGCCCGTCTTTGATTTTGTTTGAAATATATCCCCTGATAACCTAAAGAGAAGTACTTACTAAGAGCTTAGAGCTATTTATAGCAAAGTCTGTGTGACTGAAAACATTGCAGTTTTCTTGTGGTGGGTACGCATGCTGCTTATGAACTGCAACTGGAAAACTGTTGCCTCCCTCTTTAGCAATTCTAGTCAGCATTCCCAAGGCAAGAGAGAGGGAGCCAAGGAAGGAAACAGACATAAGGACAAAATGCAAACAAACTTAAAATTTACCAATCACTTATATTCAGAAACTGAAGCGAGGGGCGGGGGGTTTGGGTACAAGAAAGATGCATCTCAATCTGCATTTCAAACTGCTGGAAATGGGCATACAAAGTGGATTAGCATGATCATACCAGTATTCTTCAGTAAGGGTTTTGTGCAAGCCCCTGAGAACAGGCATAATCTCTCGTAATTACTGGATACACTGTTGTCACATTGAATAACAGCCCCTCCTCAAAACACATAAAAGTCTACTCCCCATCGATTCTTCCAACTGGGCATTGGGTGAAACTGTCAACAGACCCAGGAATACGGCAAGCAAAGCTCGCTCCTGGATGCTGATCTGCAAATCCCACATGAACTAGTTTCATAGCTGTGTTTTATTGGAAGTGAAAATAAATGAGGTACTGCAAGAGCAGTGGCTTAAATCTTGTGCTTAATAGATTAAAATCCCCATTCCTCTTATGCTGTCCTACAAACAAACAACCTTTGGGTCAGTTTTAAGTCCTACTGGCCAGAAATGCGATAGAAGACGAGTGAAAACTCTGAAAGACTCAGATTCAACTCTGATTTCTGCTGCCCACAACTACATGGTTCAAGGTCTTGCTCAACAACACCGGAAGGAAAAACTGGGAACGGTGAAAGGCAAAGATAATGTGCTCTGTTTTGCCTCCCTTCTGCCTTGGGTTCTAACTGCTGGAGAAGATTTTTAGAAGAGATACCGGGATATGGGATGGCCGTGTGAAGTTGGCAAACAGGGAACAAGGTATATTTTGTAGTTGTCAGCAAAGACCTGGCAGCCGAAATCCCAAGAGAAGATCAGTGTACAGCAGAATAAAAAGAGAAAAGAACCACCTTTTGTTATAAATCCCAAAGCTATAGATTACTCATGGACAGTCATAGATGCAGTATTCGTTCCCAGGTGAGACCTACTAAGCCTATAAATATCCTTCAACTACAATAGTTTCCCTTAATGCTCAGCCTTCCTTATTATTGTTTTAGGGACAACAAAATTCCACGTTCATAGATTCCTCAGACAACACACACATTTAACATATTTTCAAGAACAGAAAGAGTGCTGACACCTGGACTCTACACAATCACACTCAGATATGAGCCACTCTCTGAAATAACCGAGCCACAGTGAAAAAAGGGGTCTTTCCTTAATTTGAACCTGAAGTAAAAGAACAGAAGCTGTCACAGCCGCTTCACCCCTGTTCTGTAGCGCCCTTCAAGAAAAAGTTAAGAGGAAGGTAAAGGCTGCATGCTGTGCAGTCAGCTCATGAAGAATCAGAAAAAGTTAATGCTTCATTTTTTTGAAATGGATATTTTCAAATCAATATAGTTACACCAGTGCATCTTTCTCTGAACCAGCTGGTGGGAAACACCAGTGGTGATGAGATACAGAATTACCTGAAACTCGAGCCTGATTCACTCTGGCACTTCTCCTGCTCCATTACAACTTTTAAATCAAGTCAAGAAGCTCGTGTAACAGGAAGTTTGTATCCACTTATCCTTATCTCCTTTCTCCACTGGTGCGACTTTAGAACACTTAGCCCCTGATTTATAGGGTAATAGTAATAAACAAACACAGAAGAATTTCCCCTATGGAGAAATGGAAGGAGGGAGGGGGCATCAATATATTTTCTGCTTTCTAGGACACTGGACAGATTATCTTGTAAATCTGAGTTTGGTCCAAAGAGAAGCAGAAAAAATATACTCGCACTTCCATTCTCTTGATTTGATAGTAGAAACATTTTTAACATGAATACACCAAAAGAGCTTTTACCAATTAGCTTGGGAATACAGACAAGAAGGGATGTTCATACTTACTACTGTGTTACTGTACGCCCCTGAAATCCCAGCAGACTTACTACTACTTGCTCCCCAAATGACTTTCTTCTCCCTGATGTCACTGAGTGAGGGACAAGCATTGATGAAACAGAAAACGAACAAAAAACCCCCTCAAAATACTGATGAAAAGAGGGGATTAAGGGAATGTCTTTGCTTTGCTACATATGTTTCCTGGAACATATCAAATTGGAATCCCAGCTCACTGAGGACAGAATAGCAAAGCTACCATGAAGCTGGCAAGTGGCAACACGATTCATACCAACTTCTCCCTTTTGTGGAGATGCATATCAGAAATCTCTGTTAATAGGAGGCTATGGGAACAACAGGTATAAATCAGCCGAAGCACTTTCTGCCAATGCCCGTATACAATGCTAATGCACAGCACTGGTTTCTGGAATTTGCAGCCAAGTCAGAACATTAATATGGGACTTTTAAGTCAAGCTCATTATGATGCTTAGTTTCCAGTATTAATTATTTTATCGGTAGCTGCCAGTGAAGTCTTCTAAGACGGATGCATCAGGCCATGTAATGCAACAGCCAAGAGGTTGCAACTCCGCGGTCGGAGATGTCAGCAGCGCAGGTAATTTACACAGGAAGCTCAAAAACACAGGGTAAAGAGAATAGTACCCGCGCCCTAATTGCAACAAACTGCACTATCACAAAAAGGCTCGTAACATTTCCTTGAGATTCCTACGAAACCTTGCCCCGGCAAGAGTATGGGCATTTCACTTTCTCACCGAGGCAGTGGGAGAGCAGAGCTGCCTGTACGCAGCTGTGGGACAGGGGCTGCCGGCCCAGCCCCAGCCCCAGCCGGAGCAGACGCGGTGCTGCCGGTGACCGAGCGCCGCCCGCCGCGCCCGGGGCTCCCGCCTGGGCTGACGAGGCGCGGCCACAGCCGGGCGCCCAGGTGGCCTCTCCCTGCCTCCTGCACGCAACTTGCTGGAGACTTTTTCACCTCTTACCTGACTTATTTAAATTAAAAAAAAAAAAAGAAAAAAAGAAAAAAAAAAAGAAGTCTTAATTAACAAAGATCACGAAAGTCGTAGTATACATTTACCGTAAGGCTGGTTACCACTTTAATCTCGCAGCTACTCAGACACAGGGATAAACCCGGCTAGGATTAACCAGGTCAGCTATATGCAGCCCTGAGAGCAGCTCAGGGTACGCTCGAGAGGACGGAGGGGACAGCCTGCAGCACCCCTCCGCTCATCCCCAGCGCGGGGAGCCCCCGGGGCCGCGCCTGCCGACCCTCCCCGCTCGGCTCCGGACTCACCCAGCGTCTCCGCCCGCAGCCACAGCGGGGCCGAGGCTCCGAGCAGCAGCGAGAGCAGCAGCGAGGGGGCGGCCCGCGCCCCGCCGGCGGGGCCCATGGCTCCGGCTCTCGGCGAGGCGGGCAAGGCACAACTTCCCCACTTCCCTCCTGCTCCTTTCTCTTCCTCTCCTCTTCCTCCTCCTCCTTCTCGTTGGGGCGGCTCCGGAGCCAGCCCGCGCTCCCGCGGAGGGGGGTGGTTACCTCCCGGCATCCTTCCCCCCGCAGGTGTTTCTGCGGAGGCGGAGAAGGGGCCGTGCAGGGCTGCCTCTGGCCCCGTGCCCCGCCGGTGGCCGGGCTGCAGCCTGCTGCCTCCCGCCTCCCCGGCCTGGGGCTGGGGGTGGAGAGAGGAAACGGGAGAAGGGGAAGCGCCACTATTCCCATTGGGCTGCCGCTCGGGGTATCTCCTCCTCCTGCCGTGGACCGAGGGGCCGGCGCGGCCCCGCCGCCCCCTCCCCTCGCCGAGTGCTGCTTCTCCCACCCACCGCCGCTCTGGGGTGCTGCACCGGGGTCGTGGGGTTTCCCCGAACCCATGCAGCCCCCAGCATCGCCTGCGAGTCCCCGAAGCTGGCAAGCCATGTGCATGCCCACATATATATATACACACACTCGTATATACGTGTACGTTTTCGAGGAAACAGGATTATTTTGCCGTTTGCAGGCTAATTCCCAGGCGGCACTCCCGCTGCCACAGCGGGAAGGGGCGCGGGGACGCCGCACGGTGTCTGCGTGGGGGTGGACACGAGTGGGGCCGGACGCTCTCGCTTGACCAGTCCGGCCCCTTCAGCACAGCTGGGGCCGTGATCGGGCTTCTCGGTCCTGTAGCCGGCTCCTGAGGGGGTATCTCCAAGCGGGGTTGCAAACCGCATGGTTAACCTGTGCCAGCTTTTGGGTGCTACAATTATGGGCTGAATTAAATAGGAGTGTTCTGAAGCATGCTGTGGGCATCTCTCTGTCTGAGTGGGACCTTGGCTGCCCGGCTCTGAAGAAACTTGTGGCACACGGAGGTTCGCAGACGCACGATGGGGAAACAGAGCCAGCAGCCGCTGGAGACCCGCACGTTAAGCAGGCCTCAATGGTTTGCGTTTTAAAAGTACGCTGGAGAGTGGAACGTGGCCTGTCTGACTCTGCACAGTCTTTTCGGGGAGGAGTTGCTGTGAGGCAGGTGGATTCACACTGCTGGCAGGTCAGGGACACTGTGCTGCTATGCTAAAATGAAGTGCAGAATTAACTTGTATACCAGAGACAGCATTGCTAGATTTTATATTATGTTAGAAAAAGTCGAGTTTAGTAAACCTTTATTCTAATTGAGCTCTTGTTTTGTAAGTGTTAATGTCTGTTTTTTAACTTTTCAGACACCATATGTGATCAGGCATATTTTTTGCCATGTACCCAGTACATTATATTCTTGGTATATGTATTTACCACACGTTGTTAGTATTTGAGACTTACCCTTCTTTTCAAAGGAGAGTTTGAAATCTAGACTAAAATGTTAGATATGGTGTAAAGCAGAGAGAGTGTTTGTTAGTGCTGCAGTTTGGTGGTCAAACTAATCCTCACTGGATTTTGCCAACAAATGCCAACATCCTTCGGGTTGAAGGAGGTTGGAATGGGTCACTCTCTTCAAGACTCTGAAGGCTGAGACGCTCTTAAAGAGGAGTGTGTCCATGTGAATACAAGTGGCCTGTTCTTGTACTTGTCTCACAGATTGTCAGGAACAAATCCATACGAATGAGGGTGATTATGGAGACAAAAGGGCCAGAAAGTCAAACTCTGCAACAGCCTCAAGACTGGATTTAAAGACACCACAGAACTGGTGAAACTAGTGGTCACAGAAAATAGTTTTTTCAATACTAAATTCTGGTTCAAAACCTACAGATGAGACTCAACATAAATGGAGACATGAGGAAGAGAAATTAGTAGGACAATACATCTGTTGCAAAACATATCATCTTTGAAAGAGTGGTAGTTGTTGAAAAGCAATATAACAACGTATGAGTGTGCATTGTTTTGTATTAGTCTCAGCACGCAATCAAAACCAGTCCGTCCTACATGGGTTGGTACTGAGAATTTTACTGATCTGTATTCCATCAGCTGAGATCTAGAATATATTCCCTAGCAATATTGCCAGGTTCTAGCTGTATTCGTTAAGTGTTATCATAAGTATTGACAGAACAGTCCTGCCGGTCAATCCCGACTAACCTTAGGGAAGCAGTGCTGCAATAAACTGGCTTTAGCGACCTTGGGCAATTTAATATTCAAAACACTTTGCCAGGGAGCTTGCAGATTATGCCACTAGTGCTGAGCTCTCTGCAGAACTTGGGTGATTGGTACTTGGTAAAAGCAAGTTAGCAGCGCTGGAAAGCCAAAACGGTTTTTGCCTGTCACGCACCTCTAGGAGGCTCAAAACGAGAGGGAAGGTAGGTGCAGATACCATGAAAGGAGGTTTTCTTCATCTCCTGGGCTCTGGAGGCTTGGCAGTGCCCTCTGAGACAGAGAGATAATGATTCCATTCACAGTTATTTTTATTTCAATGGTTTGTAGTTAAATGATAAGTCATGCCCTTGAGACTGGGGCTGTAAAATGTCTGGGAGTGGTATTTGTTTTCCATTCATGGCTGGTACAGGAGAGCACTGGTGGAGGGAAGGGCATGCAAGCTGCCTTTCCAATCTTCTCACCACCCTGGGCTCAGCTGGAGCTGGTCGCTTGTCCAAGGCCACGTGTTTCCTGTTGCAAACGTGAAGTGCCCAGGGGGAAGCCCTGCTCCTCTCGCAGGTGTTGGGAGCACAGCTTTCCGATTGACTTCAGCAGGATAATAATAATGCAATCAGTGAAGTAGCTTCTGTATTATTTATTTTGCCATTAAATTCTCATTACTATGCCCTCTCTCTGTCAGTTTTCAGTATGCTGTAGGCAAAGAACTTACTGTCAGCTTCCAAGATTAAATAATCATTAAGATGAATGAAGCAGTTTATAGCTCTCAAAGTTATTATTCACAGGGAGGACATGTGTAACCCTTGTCACATTGCTACATTGGTTCATGTGTACTTTTCCAAATTTACCTTTGTAAGGAGGAGAGTTAAAACCAGCTTTTAAATAAATACAGTTTTAAAGTGCTTTGAGTGCAAGTGCTTTGAGTTAAGGCAAAAGATTAGTTCAGAAAGAAGGCATACATTGAGCCTGACTAATAAATTGTCACCCAGTGGGAGCTTCACAACAGGAAAACTCCCTGCCAAAACGCTTCTGACAGCTTAATGCAGCTGATTTTGGTCACTAACACTGACTTAATTTGGAAGAGACCTCATTCACCCTAACACGTATCTACTTTTTAGCATGAGCATGTGCCTTTCCTCTAGAGGTAGTTTTCCAAGGGTGTGAGTTAGGAGTATTTTGTGTGTTTGTTGCAAATGGTATTAACTGAGTCACCTACAACTAGACAATGTGTCTCATCATATGCCTTTACTGTGCAGCCACCTGCAAAGGAGCCACTGAGTTTTTACTCCATACATCTTTGACCTCAGGATGAGCAAACATTGAGAGAGGACTTCAGGACAAAATCAGCTCTAAACACTTTAGAAGACAGATGGTCAGTGTGAGGACATACCCAGGTTCCATTTATAGACTTGTACAGTCTCTAGCTTCATGGATTTACTTTCTTGACCTATACTTTTAATATACTGTTGCATAATTGTATATAATGCACACAGAAAGAGCTGCTTCTAAGCAGACATAAATCATCTGATGAGTCCTTGTGTTCCTCATGTGATATGAAACTGGTATTTTGTCTGGGGCAAGGGGCAGGGGAGGAAGGAAAAACACACTGCAGAGTTCACCTAAGCTTATCTTGCATGCTTGACACTGTATACATTCTTCCTTTGAAAAGCATCTTGTTCAGTACAGGTTCTAGGATAAAAAAAAGATAGAAAAAACCCCTTAATTTGTACAAAGAGGTTTAAGTTTCATCTTAATGGAGCAGTCTTGCTTTTATGCAGCTAACAGGAAAGTTCCTGTTCTTAGTAAGCGGAAAGCTTTTTCTTTGCATAGAAGAAGGGAGAGGAATTGAGAACACAATGAGGTGGAGAGGACCCGAGGTTACAAATTGCAAAATGCAAGAACAATTCTAGACATTGAGAGGTATGTTAATCTCTTCATTAGCAGAAGGATAGTTTGCAGATTGAGAGGCCTTTTAGCAGTCTTTATACATGGGCCAGGTTTTGCATTTTCACTGGGGCAAAAGCAAATGATATAGTGGATTTACAGGATAAAGCTGAGAGCAAAGTGCTCTGGTTGCTGATCTCTGTGTATTCGAGGACTGTGTTCTGCCAGAAGGGTATGTAGTGGTTGTATAAAAAATTCAGAAAATAAAACATATAAACTAAAAGCCTGAGATGTGTCTAGATGCAACATTTGTATATGCTACATGAGTGCTCTCTGTTAAAGATGATTAGACTACAGCAAAGTCAGTGCTGCTGCAAAGCTGTGGCATGGCTTTGGAAGTTTAGCAAATTCCCTGAGATATACATGAATTATTCTGTGTATGTAGAGTGTTTTACGGACAGAGTGCCCTATGCTTAGTTTTTGTGATCGGAATCTAAGGCCTTGCCCATGGAGCAGCAAAGACATTTCAGCCTGTATAACACCACCTTCCACTAACGTCTGCACATCATTAAACCAGCAGGAGATGGACTGACCTCCAGGACTCCTCTGGATATTCACCTAACTACTGTGGCAAAAAAGGTCTTACCCATTTGTAGTAGACTGTGGGCCTCTGCTCTCCCACTCAGAGCCAGCCTGAGCTCTGGTGAAGTTCATGTTAGCAGCTTCCCTCCCTGCTTAATGTAAGCAACCCTCGCCAGGTGCAAAAATGCCCAGGAGGGAAAGAGTCAGTAAAATAACTTTTCCAGTTTTCAAGTAGTTCTAAGCAAGTAGCTAAGAGGCTATCATGACCGAGTGCTTCCTCAGTACTTTAAGGCAAACATGAGGCAAGAATTAGACAGAAAAAAGTCTTCTGATAGAAGAAAGAGTTTAACTTGCACTAGCACCCATATGGATGAGTTGGAACCATATAGTGTCGTTAGGCAATTACACTGGTAACAAAAATCCCCAGGGGGGAGAGATCGTAAATATTCTTAGACCTTAAGAACATGGAAGAAGGCAGGCAATAAACTCTGGGAGAGAAAACTAAACTGCAGCAGGCTTCAAGACTTTGTCTTTTCAGCAGCAGAGAACTATAGGTCTTGTCTGGGTGGGAGTGATAGCAGGGCTCTTCCCAACACTGGTAGGGAATGTCTGTGGGATAATTGGATGCTAAGAGATAGGCAGCCTCATTCACTGCAACATCAGCAGTTGGGTGTAACTCTAATGAGAGTCATATAGGGGATGAATGTGCACTTTTCATCACTTTAATTGCTGTAACCTATCCAATCATGTCCCCTATTATGATGTAATTATGAGATCAAGTTGAAGACTAATCTTTTGTCCCACTGCCACATATTTTGCAATTTCTCAGCCGCTTGGTAGTCTCAGGTCATATTTTTTCATACTTCCAAGGAAAAAGAAATAAAGTTGCTAATCATCTGGATTTTGAAGACAATCAACCAAACATGCTATGCTGCTGTCAAGAAATATGGGGCAGAATGTTCCTTTTCACTTAAACATATTGTTTTAGGGTTGCCTTGAAAAACATTATGATCTAGAGATTCATGACACTCTTTGTCAAAACAGAACCTACTATTTTGTAACTTACTAGTTGGCAGCATCCTTGATCATTGTCAGTGACAAAGCTCTCATTGTTTTTTATAGGTTTTAAAGAGTTTTTGTGTTTCTGCAAGGTATTAGTCTTCATACTTTAAAAAAATGTCATTTTTTGCCCATTAATACATAGGTAGTACGTAATTTTTAACTGTAGTATGTTTGAGATTTTCAAGAGGGAGTTCACACCTGAATTTACACAATCTCCATTTTTTCCCCATGGGAAACAAGTAGTCTTAATCATTTACTCATGTTTATGAGGTTGCATCCAAGCAAGACCTGAGAAATTACTTGTGCAAAATATGAAGTAATCCAGTGGTCACTTCCAGGAAAAACCAATTATGTTTGAATCACATGTCTTTTAAATAAAGTTAGCAATTGATCTAGTTATATTCTTTCCCAAAAGGTGTGGAATAATGGAAGATGAACACAAGTAAGCCGGGCTTGATCATTTCTAATATAGACAGTACAGCACTTACGTACACTGGAGAGAGCAGTTTATGTGCTGGTTTATTGATCATTATATCCCTGGCTGTATGAGAGCTGAAAGCAGAAAAGTATGAGATGAGTGACTGCTTGATTTAAAAGAAATCATCCAGTCTACTCCAGATCTAGCTCGTCTTCCTAATTTCAAGTGTTCATGGCAGGTTGCAGTTCTCTTGCAGGGTATGAGATGAACTCAGGCTGAAAGTCTCAGGAGCTGAAAAGTAAGACCTTTCTCTTTAGTACATTTGTTTCAAGAAAGAGGGATGGGAATCATGCTTATTAATTTAGCAATTATGCTGTGTGAGACTGGGCTCCCCCCCACCCCCTGAGCTCTGCTCAGGCCCTCTAGAAGTCTGCACAGAAGTAAGCCAGTTGTGCATAGTGGAAGCATAGCTCATAAATCTGCAATAATCATTATGTATGGAGAAAAAGCTTCTTGTGCAACTTCTCTACATAGCATTGGGCCACCACACCAATGAATCACAAGGTCAAATTCTTGTAATTCATAACTGTCACAGCTGTGGATTACAACTGTATATAGAGTGTAAGGATTCACTGTGAATTGCTTTTGAAGCCAGACTATTTATTAAATGTAAAAGCTTGATCAAATGTAATCTGCCGTTGTAAAAACCTTTTTGTCTTTTTGCAAATAATTTTTTTAAAAAGTAGGCTTGAGTGAATATTTTATCATATTTTAATTACTTCAATTACATTAATTTTAATGTACTGTTGTGTTTGTTTATGGAATACAAAAAATTAGAGCCTGCTTTAAGGTCCTTGTCAAAGATAACTGCACAACAGAAAGTAAATATAGCATGTTGGTGAACATTCAAATCAGTGAGTGTTTGAATATTCCTTTCTTATGAGATAATAAAAGATCAATAATTGAGATTTTTTAATCATCTAAAGTTAGGTTTGTGTGGACAGTATCATTTCTCAGATATTCCTTCCCAAAGCAAGAACTTTTAGCTTTCTTTAAAGATACTATATTCTTAGTTATGTCAGACATGCATACTGGTAGCTGTTCTTGGCCCCGAGCTTCATAAATGATCATAAAGGCCTTTTACCAAATGTGATGTATACATAGTTGAGCTTGAGTCAGGTCTGCCTCCAAGACTTAAATTCAGCCTGTATTCTGATTTTTTGCTCTATATCCAGTATGGCAGTTGTCCACCAAAATCAGATGTTCTTTGCCCTCCTTCCCTTGAGCAAGATGATGGTTTTGGTTCAGGGTGGTGTTGATTGTCCATGTGGATTCAGCCCAGGCATTCACCTCCTGTGGGCTGCTCGCCTGCACAGGTGAGAGATGTTAGGGCTAGGGCCAGGCATTCACTGTGTGAGCAGCTCTGCTGCCTAGTCTTAGTTTCTAGCTTCTGCTGCCTGGGCATGTTGAGTTCCCACACGAAGTGTCATCTATTTCAGACACATTTGTCCGCAATAGCATAAAAAGTGTGAGTGAACCCTTCGTGGCTTCATTCTCCAGAGGATGAGCAGTGCTGAGCATCTGGGAACAAGAAAACCTTCATCTGGCATGACCAGCCATGGCAGAGAACACCTGCCCTGAGAACACCCAAAGTCCCTGTAACATTCACCACCACCCAGTCACAGTTCCCCATGTGCCCAGAGAAACAGACAGCTTCACAGAGGATGTGCCTTGGAACAGTTGGGATTAGTTTGGCACAAAGGGATGCAGGATGCACACCCAGAATGCCAAATGGTGAGCACGGCGTTGGGGCAGTCAGCCACAGGTAAGACTCTGTTGTTGGGTGCTCCAACCGGGCCAAAACTAACCCTGATGATAATTACCTGCTCTAGTTCTGCAGTTACCTCTTCTTTTGAGAGAAGACCTGAGCCCCTGCAGTTTCTGACTGTCTCATGCAGCACCCTGCTCATGAAGGATTTATGAGGGCTCAGCACCTCTTCAGGGGTTACCATAACCTTTGAGGCTCAGATTTCTGCTGTCTACATTTGAATATTATACCATCTAGGCGTTTATAGGTATTTGACTTTCTGTTTCAATAAAGATGAGCATGGTATATTAATCAATCATCAGGATTCATGTTAGCATGTGGAACTGCTTTCTAGCTGACTTTGTAGTTTTTACATGGAAAAAAGAGCAATCAAATAGATTTTGATTCATTCTCATGACATAATCTGATCCCTCTCCCACACTCCCACCAATATGCTACTATTACTAGGGGTCTAGAGAGGCAAACCCTATCCTCTAAACAAGCAGGTGCAGGAAGCCCAGCTGTTCTTCAGCCTCCTCTCAGTTACAAACCATTCTGGAGTGCATGTAGGTAATTTCACATTGGCTTCTGCTGGTTGCAGCCTGGATTTGGTGGACCATGAACCTTCACTTACTTCCTTGCATCTTATACCCAGTATTTTTTCTTGATGTTCCTTGTTCTATGTTACTGTCCCCGGAATTTTTTGTTGTTGTTGCTTTGATCTGTGGAATTACATTAATGCAATAAAATAGCAAACACTGAAGAAGAGGAAACAAAGACAGCATGACAGAGCTACCACAGTCAGACAATAATGATAACATTTGAAGATTTGCAGACAGCCATTCTACCAAGTGAAGGCTAACTTGTTGCTATGTAAAGGAAATATTTATAGCTGTTTTGTTTTACTAGTCTTATAAAAACACAGTTGTAGACAATTTCTCATATGTATTATATTTATCTGAAAAACTCGTGTGAAAATGCAGTAAACTTTTTGCTGGCATACAGACATTGAAGTACATCTACTTGGGCACTCTGTGCACCTGGAAACTCCACTAAATGAAACCTTACTGCTTAGTAGTAATGATTGGGCAGAGTCTCTTTCTTCAGATTAGTTTTTGGGCTTAATCTAAAGTGCCTTGAAGTTACTGGGGGAGCTTGTGTTGACAGCAGGGCCAAGTGCTCCTTTGGGTCCATGCTTTCTAGATTCTGATGCTGTAGTATTTCAAGATACTGCTGTATCCATAGCTCTTCAGTCTGCTCAACTTCTGCAGCTAGCAGAGCAATGGAAGACAGCATGTGTCTGCACCTCAACTGTTCAAACTTCACTTAAATTGCTGTTAGGATGGGTATCCGCGAGTACACCGGACTGAGAACACAAATGCCCAGGGAGGTTGAAGGATATGGTCTTTACTTAATCTGTGGATTACTGCAAAAGCGGACATTAACCTTTTTTCAGAGAATAGTCTTTCTCTGGTTTGTAATTTAATAGAAATCCAAAACATGGCTGGAAAATAAATTTCAAAAAAACGCAAACAAAAAACCCCCAACCAAGCCAGAAAAATTTCTCAGAAATCATTGTTTTAGTTATTGTGTTACAATAATTTATTCTATTTTGTCCATTTTGATTTAGAGATATCCTCTTTTAAATACATCTCTTTCTCCTCTGAGCTCCACTGAGTCCTTTCAGCCTTAGAAGAGGCATATTTGTGTTTGTACATGTAAGTTATACTGGAAAAAACAATGTACTTTTCATAAACCAATTTATATCTACTCTTGGGAGCATAAGCATATGAACCTGTATGACATCCCTTGTTGAATGTTTCTCCTGTCTTAGCCTGCTTTACACTGAGGTAGAGTTTGTCGTTACAGCTTAAGCATGTCATTGTTCTGCAAATCTTCAGGAGTCCAGATGCGCTCACAACTAAAGGCCATCCCTTACTATTTGTGTTATCATAATGCCGAGAGAGGTCACTGCTCTGTTGTGCAAGATCACATTCAAACGTGTCATGAACAGCAGACCCCACTCCCCAGGCTTCCCTCTATTAAGGCACAATGATATATCAGACCTAAATTTAGTTAACAATAGCAGCTGTTAGAGTGAAGGCTCAAACCAGCTGGGTCAAAGGGCTCCTTTCTCTGCCTTACTTCCCCTCTTCCTGGGGCTCACCTGATGTTGTGTTGAGCTAATTCAATTTGCTGAGGCAGCAGAACATTCTCTTGACAGCAAGGTGAATGTCTTTCTGCTGTGCTGGGGACCTGAATTAGCTCAGGAGAGGATCAAAACAGCACCAGAGCTGGTGCAAGGGAGTGTGACTACACTGCTAGGACAGGGCAGAAAAACAGGTCTGGGAGCCTGCCAGGGAATGTCAGGGCTGATATCCTTCACAAGTGATAAATCCTCTCAGCATTGGGGTGCACCCTCACTGGCAGCGTGTGGGTGTAGCTCTGTGTGCCTGTCCCCTCCTTGCTCTGACATCTGCCTAACTTCTTAGTAAGAAAACTTCCTCAGGAAGGAAACTTCCCTCAGCTGGAAGGAAATTTCCTCAGCAAAAGAAAATAGAAAGCTAGTTTAGCACCCAAACCACCACCTTGCTGTGAGTCTGACAGCATGTCTGTGCCAGCTCGAGGGTCAGCACATATGGCTGTGGGCAGATAATACTTAGGCTGTTTGAAAGCATTGCATTTAATTTAAAATCAATACATCTAAATTCAAGTGACTGCTGCTGCAGTCAATGGAGCTGGCAGACTCAGTTTAGTGGCCTTTTGAGATGCTTGGATGTTGCCTCTGGCTCCCAAATACAGGTCCAGAAGGGCAGGACCTCCCTTGCTCCAGGGTGACACCTGTCAGCTGGTCCCTGAGGGCATGCCTGAGATTGGCTGGAGCCCGCTGGGCTCCTCCATCCACCCAGGGACCAGGGCCCCATGCCAGCCCCTGAAGCCATCAGTCCCTGCCCCAGTGGTGCAACATCAGGGCCACTCTCCAGCCCTGGGCCCACATCCTAACCTTGGCTTCTCTGTCACCAGAAAGGTGCCTGATGACGGCCCTGTCCGCCCTGCTCTTGGCTGGGCGTGGGACAGGTGCTGCCCTAGGAGCCCCCTGCCACGGTGCCTAAACAGTGCCAGCCCCGGGTGAACATCTGGGGCACCCTGAAACAGAGAGGGTGCCACTAGGAACCTGTGTTTCGGGAATGGGACCAAGCCCCATGTTTCCCATAAGAGCGGAGTGGGCACACGGTTGGGGAGCTCAGCTCCCTCATCAGGTTGATCTGAATTTGGGGGCTGTGGAGCTGTGCTCAGGCCTTCCCCTGCACCGAGAAGGGCAAGAAACAGACTTGCTTAAACCATGGCAGCTGTTGGTATTCCAGAGGGGTTTGAAACCCTTGGAGTATAAAGCCTAAAGTTGATTGGGCTGCCTGTGGTGTTGGTGCATGCTAGTGAGTTGAGACAGTGTTGTCTTGCCCACAGCATTTACCTTTTTACCTATTATTGCAGGTGGAAATGATGTGCTGGGTTACCATCCCCAGGATTTCTCCTGATGGTAGAACCCAGCTAATTATGGTCCTCCCAGGGAATGTTTCCCTCTCCCTCAGAAAAGAAGAGATCAGATATATCTCCAACTGTTTGCAACAAGACTGTATTTTAGAGGACATCCGTAATTCCCAGCGCCCCCCCCCACCACTATGATGAGATTTGCTCTTGCTTGTGTGGAGGAAGGGATCTACTTTTTCTTGTGGACCAGTGTTAGTGCCTGTACGCAGGGGTGCTGCTCAGTCAAGGAGAGAAGGGTAGGAATTTTTGCGGGGAGAGGGACTGAAACCTACCAAAAGGTTAGTGAGCAGTACATCCAAACTGCAGTCCAGCAACTGGACTTCCAATCACTTTCTCAGGCTGGTCATTGAAATGGTCAAATCCAGTCCCTGTTAATTCCTGTCTCCATAGTGGGCACTCTTGCTTCTCAATCTGTAAGAAACTCAATGCAGATGGGCTCTCTCCTGGATTGCTGGATAAGCAATTTCTTTTTATGGAACTACTGGGAGATGAAATGTTCAGGTATTTGGGAATGCCATGGAAACCAGGAGGTGTTAGAGGCAGAGACTTTTATGGGAGATGTTTATGCAAACTGAACATCTGACTGCTCTGAAGATCTTTACGAAGATTGTGTGATCTGCACTACTGCTTCTGCACCTTTTGTCTTTTCCTCCTAATCTTGATTTTATATCTTCTTATACACTGATCTACATGCTCACAGCAATTTGTCACTCTCTCTGTGGTATGCAATCTTCTTTCCTTCTGTTTCTCTTCTTTCCTTCTGTTTCTCCCTTTTGAACATCTTTTTCATGCAATCCTCTTCAGACATCCTGCATCAGGCCATTTTACACTTATACTGTTGCACTGCCTGCTACTTGTATATGTTGAAATTTAGTTTCCTTCGATTTCAGACAGCATATTTGATTGGTAATAATCAGGAGATATCTAATAAATAACACAGTTGAACAAATCCCTAAAAAGCTTTGCAAATACCTTGCCAACTTCTCCTCTTTAAAGCAATACAAAAAGAAGTACAATATTTACCTACTTAACAGAAAGGTTTTTATTGTCACTTTGTGCTCACTGTCTCTCCTAATGTTGTGTATGATGATTACACAAACATAGTTTAATAAGCCCTAATATATTATTTTTCTTTTGGATTTGAATCTTTTATCAATGTATTTATGGATCCATGTTACCCTTTAGCATTCTTTATATTTTCTATCCTGGCCTGGCTTTTGCATCTCTTCCTGTTAATCTCCACAGCTCAAATTTGCCTAGTCTGAAATCCATCACTGTACATCGTTTAATGAGACATTTCTCCAGTCATCATTACTGCAGATCAATAGAAGCAAATCCCTGTCTCCTGACAGGTTTAGCTAAGTATCTCATGCATGACTGTCTTTCCAATTTGATCCAGTTTAACAGTCTGTTTCTCCCCCCCCTTCCCCAGCCCCACTTCTCTAATCTGCAGAGATAGATATAAATCTTGAGCCAGACTCCAGGGGGTTTCTCTTGTATGGCCTTTCCTCTGTTTGTGCACAGCACTCCCTGACCGACTGGCTGCTATTGCCAGACAAACAGCTGTCTTAGCAGTTGTACTAACAAATAAAAGGGGAAGGAGGGAGGCCAGGGCAGTGGAGAGAAGCTTTTTGCCCTTAGGGTCCTTGTTCACTTATTTTACTAAGAAATCCAAAATCTAATGAGGACTCATTGCTGGAGGGAAAATGAGAATAATCTATGATCTTTGGAAAAGAGTGAAAATTCATCATCACTAGTGAGTGATTCACATCAGCATATCCTTTCAAGATGACCTCCCCAAGACAAAGGAGGTAGAAACTGATTAGTAAAAGCTGAGATTTTCCTTTTCATTGCTCTGCCCTGGAGGCTGGTTGAGGGATTGACAGTCTCTCCTTTCTCACCTCTCCAAACTTTCCTTCCCATCAGGACTCATGAACGGCGGTCTATCTCCAAGAAAATTTTAGTACTGTGTAACTGGACACAAACAGCCCAGATTAGACACAAACATCTGTGGGCTTTGGATGTCCCCCTGCCTGCCTCCTCAGACATCCCGTGTTCAGTTTTTCTTGTCTTGCTGATTCCTGCTGTGTGCTGCCATTTTGTGACACTGTGCACAGATGTGTTTAAGTGGCAGCACGTAGACAATTGTTTCATTTGATGTGATCTTAGGTGCCTGACTCAAACGTGGGAGGAGATTAAAATTAGATTGCTGGAGTGGGTATTACACTGAGTTGCTTGGCCTACCTTTGTGATGGAGGTTGCTGCCACAAGGGCAGGAATGATGGCATGGCTCCAGGTCTGGGTCAGCTGGGAGCTGACCATTTGAGAGCTTTTGTCCTGTACTATTGAAAAAAGCTGAAGTTGCCATCAGTTTATGTTAATGTGTTGGGCTGTAACCTTTTGGCAGCCCAGAAGGTATTTCCCAGCTGATCTTTCTGGCTGTATGTGCAACAGCCCGTGTCTGTGCATTGGGGTGAAAGGTAGAGGAGGCTGCCAACCCACCTTGAGCCAATAATTTTAATCTTCTGCTGTAAGTGCAGCAAAGCACTAAAGCTCTGTGTCTTCCATCCTTAGTCTGCTTATATTACACCATTCATGTATACATATGCACAGTCGTGTGCATGTTCACATACAGGAAGGGTTTGTCTTTATGGATCATGATAATTTCAGGTATAAAGAAGCTGTTAGTTACTCATTTTACTGGCAGTAATAATGTACATGTTTCTCCTCAAGAAATGTTTCTCCTTATTCATTGCTATCAGGGCTGATCATTTGCCTGTACTTAGTTCTATTTCTCTTAAAAGAGGCTCAAAAGAACTTGAAAGATGAATCCATAGTTTGTGAAGAGCTCTGATATATGCTGCTGTCCAGGTAGGGAATTATGATCAAGTGTTCTTTTCTCTATTTTTCTCTTCATTCACAGTCTTCTCCCTTGCAGGTGTGCTGGTCTTTGGGATAAAGGAAATTATATTCTGTAAGGAGGTCTGTAATATAAAGGACAAGGTTTATTAATGACATCTCACAAATTTAGATTCCTAGTTCTGTGTCAAGATGCAGTGTTATGGAAGAGATATACTTAAAAATTGCACTTAGCGCTTTGTCATTTAGACATATTGCAAACAGCCCTTTTAAAGTTCATCTTCTAAAACCTGTAAGTACTCTCTTCTTGTTGAATTCCTGAAATTCAGGTTAAAAATCCAAAGACTCAAGTGACTGTTAGTATTGCTCTCCCAATGTGTTCAAAGGAAAGGACATATTTCAGTACTTTTTTTCTTTGAAAGTCGTGCTTTATGGGATGTTACAGTGACACCTGGTGGAAAACAGTGCTGGAAGTTAAAGAAAAATTTCTGGACCATTTGAGTAGTTTGCTTGAACAGTGTCTTTAATGCTACTATTTTATTTACTGACTGTAATGGTTAGAGCCCATTTGTGCAAGGCAAGTGGGCACTATCCCTATATGAGTGTGTAAATGCTCACTGACAAGAATTATCCTCATCAGTAATAGCCAAGCTTTCCAGTTACACAGGGTTAGTTAGGTGTATTTGATAGTAACCAAATTTCCTTGTCCAAAAAGCCAAATACTGTTATGTTTTTGTTATTGTTGTGGTGATGTGGACTTTTTCTTCAGACTTAAATATGCACGTTAATTACATTTCTCACCAGGTCCTTAACCTGGTGGAGTCACTGTCCCTGGAAGTGTTCAAGAAACCCCTGGACATTGCATTTAGTGCTATGATTTAGCTGGCATGGTGCGTGATGTGTGGTCGAAGGTTGGACTCAGTGATCTTGGAAGACTTTTCCAACTATAATGATTCTATGATTCTGTGTTTCTCATCTCCCTATGCATCTCCCTATACATCCTCAAAAAAGACCCTAGACATCCTAATAAACAAACAATTCCTAAAAGAAAACCCAAAACAAATTTTTAAAAATGTTGACTATTTAAATGGCATTAAAGGATTTTTTTACAAAAAAGTTTGAACTAAGGCATATTTTTTTACCTGCACTACATCTAAATTAGTGACTTAAATCCAGGCCAGCCAGCATTCTTAATCCTGAGTGACCACGTAGATCAATTGTTGAACTCTGACTGATTTTGATGCACACCAGCAGTAGCCCAAATAATACCCAGGAACAGTTTGGGATATAGTAAATCTAAGAGTCACTCCATAGGTATTTCAGCTGTATTTCAATCCTCTCTTGGATTATGAGATATTTTTCATATCTCTTGGATTATGAGATATTTTTAAAGTGTGGATGTGGGTTATCCCATGCCACTTGCTAGGGTATAGATGTGGGTACATTGAATTTACTAGCATAGACCTAATAGTCCTAGAGACCAAATCCCAAAGGTCCTAAACATCTTAACTATCCAAAGCCAAAGTTCTTTGCCTCAGGAAGAAGTTGCAGCTTTCATCTGCCTGTCACCAGCTTCCTCTTCAGTGTTGCTGGTCATGTGAGCTCTGATGAAACTTCTTCAGCCAAGATGAGCTGGATTAGCAGAGAGCTACTATTTAAGCAGTAAGACTAAAGTGGCTCATCTTGGCTGGATCTAAGGAACTCCCTCTTGAGCAGCTTTGCTTATGGGCTGGAATGGGGTCAGCATCCCTCTGGAGGTGAGAAGTGACAAGCAAATTGGGCAGTAATTCCCCCACACCTGTGTAGCTGAAAGCAAATCTCACCCTAGATGAGCCTTACTCTCATCTGGGTGTTCCCTTGAGTAGTGGTAAGGAGATTGAGGTAATGCACAAGGAACCCCCCAAAATGCTTCCCAGGACAACTGGAAGAAAGGAAGGAACCTGGTCCTAAAAGCCTTTCCTTGTCTGGACCACCTTCGAGCCACGTGCTTCTCAATATTCGTTGTCTGTCTCCAGCCCAGCTTTCCCTTTCCTCCTGCCTCAGCGCATTTTCTCCTTTCACTGCATGGACAGAACAGCACAGGGGATTGTACTAGAGCCTGAATCAGAAAAAAACTGCATCAGGTTAATGCCAACCAATTCACTTCTGCTGCTGCTGGGCTAGTGTTAACCAGGTTCTCAGTCTGTTTTATTGCAGGACTGCAGAAATGTTTCCTTGGCAAATGAATGGGGCTTGGAAAGGTATGGTGGAAAAACAGATACCCTTTCTAAGCAGCAAAAACAGGATGTGCCAGCCTCAACCGGTCATCAAAATGCTATATTATTTATAAAGTGGCACACTGGATTTATAAAGGGTTATACACATGCACTAAATGACATAGCATTTGTTTATATATACATATATATATATATATTTATGTGTGTGTGTGTGTAAGCTGGATTGAATTTCTACCGAGGAATTACTCTTTGGATAGCTGTGCTGGTACAGCACAGATGTGACACAGACCAGGACCTGGATGTGTCTTAAGCTTGACTTTCCACGGACCTCTTCAATGTGAGTCTCCAACTTTATGTAAGACTCTTCACCACTCTTTAAATCAGACACATGATTTATCTATCGGCTTCATTTTTCTTCCATGATATGGGTACAAACTTACTAGTACAACTGTGCCTCCTCATCTAGAGGGCCCCTAGCAGATTGGCTCTGGTTAGTTTGTGTCTAGATTGCATCAAAGGGCAGACAGGCGTCTGTTCTGAGTGGCATTTTGGTGTGGAAATGGAACTTTTGGAAACAGTCATTCAAACAAAGAATTAATTAAAATTTTTGCCATATCTCATATGGCCAATTGTGTTCTAACAAAGTTATTCATCATCAGCAACAAATTTTCTTAGTTGCATCCACATAAAAATATTTAGAAATAGCTTAATCTAGTCAAAATTATCACTAGGCCATTTTTTTTTCCCACCGTTTCCCCGTTTCCGTGTTGCTTGGAGCACCTGATTAAGAGCATTGCTTTTAGTTTCCTTTTCACGTTAATGATATTTGTGTAAGTGGATACACTGATTTTGATTGGTCAACTCTTTTGTTTCAGTGGTTTAATAAGAAACTATGAAATAGACGTTGCGTAAATTCAAGACAAGTGTTCCAGGAAGCTGAGAAGTTGTTGGAGGAGCGGAGTGTAAACAAGGGTTCAAAAAATATTTTAATAATCTGACATGCAGAAATTTCGCAGCTGCATCTCCATTACCTAGACTAAAAGGAGTTTGTATGGCCAAGTCAATGGAAGAGTCAGACTGACAAATGAAATTGTTTAAGTTATGAGGAACACTTGCCTGTGGGTTTTCCTGCTAAAAAGGCTTGTTGCTTTTTACTGTCTATGGATTTCTGCGGTGTACTCTGCTTTCACAAGGAACTGTCAAAACTTGTGTACAAGTAACCTGGTAAGTGTTCAAAAACTGTACCTAATCTTTTGAAACACAGATTGTTCTTAAGACTGTAAGAACTTCATATTGCTTATCAGCATTTTCAAAATTTCTAAAGAATGTATTTTACTAAGAGCAGAGTTTGAGAACTGATGCTTAACATTTGTATTTGTGGAATTTGGTAAGGAACAAATCCCACTACTCTGACTGCATGCAGTTACTATAAATGCTAAAGAACCTGGAGGGTGGGGAAGTTAAACTTTTATTCTTTCAGTTTATTCACTTTACTTATTCATCTAGTCCAGGGCTTTTCTCACATAATCAAAGAAAACTGTAAAATCACAAGAAGTTTTCTGGGAATCTGTGACACACACAGTTATTCTGAACTTATCTGCATCTTAATTTTTAAGTTAGTTGGTTTAAATTGTGGGTATTTCTGTAACTATTAAAATTAGTGATCAGATCGTTAGTTTTATACTTTCTTAATATTCCTTTGAATAGTGTGCAGAATTCATTATTTTCGTTCTACAAATGCAAGACAAAGATAAGCAAAACCTGTGAAATCTAGACAATTATTCTGCCTTCAGGAGTTGCCTCCTTGCTTCTATTTGCCAGAAATGTTGATGTGGTTTAGAGCACAGTCTATCTTCGCTTTTTAAAAAGGACATTTTTTGCCTTGGTGCTAACTGTGGAAACCTGCTGCAGAGAACTTTCACCTGCTCTATTCTACTTCATACACTTGCCTGACAGTTCCTTGAAAACTGTTTGGAACACTTGCACCAGTGAAAGAGTTAATTGCCTTCCCTGATGGAAGCCTATCATGCAGTGATAACCTCAATGGGGATCTTTTGATTTGAGTTTAAATTAATTCAGAATAAGAAATAAGTTGCTCTTCCTTTCAGCTTTAAAAGATGGGAAAATCACATTTATGTTCAGTGAGTATATTGAATGTATTGATTCAGATGAGAAAAATGCAATCTTCAAGTCTGAGAGTTGTAAATCTTATTTTTCTCCTCTGGTCTACTTGTTGTGTTTGATTTTTTTTTGGTGACAGCTTTGATTCTCACTATTGTCACGGTGTGCCCAGTGTGCTGAAAATCTCTTCCTGAGAATTGTTCTATTAAGGCTGCTTTTACCTGGTTTCAGGTCAAACATCTAAGAGCTGCTATTCAGCTTCTCTAAGGTTGTTGCATACATACTCAAATCCTTTGCACTTCAGGGACAGTGTTAGGTTTTGCACGCTTTGAATGATGTGAAAAAACAGGCACATTCACTGGAGAGCACTTTTGGCAGGAGAGGAAGGGTGCTGGCCATCACCATACAGCTGCGTAAAACTCCTTCAAAAGGTGGCCAGACAAAAGGCATTTAGCTTGAGGGAAGGTCTTTCCTCTCCCAAGAGGTCAAAGCCACTTAGCTTTGTCCTTTAAGACCAACGTATTTGTGTAGCATTTGTTATTGACTCAGTGAACCAGAATGGGGAGGTAAGAGCCAAATTCCTACCTCAGATAATTTGATTAACACCAATTGATTCTGCCAGTGTCTTTGTTTGATGGTATCGCTGAAATTAGTCTCAAGTGAGAAGTGGTGTGTCAACAATATATTTCTCCAGATGAGGAAACATCAGCAAAAGAAAATTTAGTTTACAAGAAAACAATGCTTTAACATATTTTAATCAAAGAATTTTGGGAAAATACTTTGATTCTTTTGAAAAATGATGTATTTTCCTATAGGAAGGAGAACTCGGAATTACTAACCTTTGCAATGCTAGTGACATCACTGGAGCGGTGAGTAATGGTTTACTTTGTTAATTACTGACATTTTATGTTCCCGCTATTCGAATACAATGGGTACAGTGATCAGGTTTTCAAAGACTTCATGTAAAAGTGCACAGTTGCCTGTCTCACAAGTCACTAAGTTGAGTGGGTGGATTTCCTTCAAGTTATTAGAGACATGGCTATGATTTTTATTTTAAAAAATTGTGTAAATGATGTTGATCTTTTCTGTGAGTCATGTTCACATTTGTGATCTACAAAGTTCATAATCTCTTATTTTTGAGACAATAAGTCAAAACTAGTGTTGCCTCCAACATGCAAATCATTAAGACTGTCTTATCCAGTTACCTTTGTACAGTTAAGTAGTTTATTTTGTTTTCTCAGTGATTCAATGTAAGAAAACTGATAATTGCTGAACATTTAGAGTTCTCTAAGACTTTAAATGGTAGTGTCTGTCATGGGGGCTTAACCTGAGCTTTCCATGGGAGCATTCTTGGAGGACTTTAGCTAATTTCCTAGTTCAGATTGCAAATGCAATTTAAGCTGGTGGTGATAAATAACAGCGAATAAAAATTTTCAGCTCCCTTGAAATTGCTGAATAGAGCTTAAAGACTAACTAGCAAAAAAAAGGTTAAAGGGTGTAAAGGTATGCATGCAGGATGATAAATATGGCTGGAACCAGTGGAGAAACAGATAAAGAGGACTACATGGCGTTTTTGCAAGTTACGTAACAAGAAGCAACAGCGCATGCCCAAAGAAAAAGTTCAAGGAAAGATCACCTTTAATATCGAAGCATTCAGTGAATATGGCCACCAGTGACCCCTCTTGATAAACCTTCAGGACCATAACAGGACTTCCAGTAGGAGGCCACTANAAAGACTAACTAGCAAAAAAAAGGTTAAAGGGTGTAAAGGTATGCATGCAGGATGATAAATATGGCTGGAACCAGTGGAGAAACAGATAAAGAGGACTACATGGCGTTTTTGCAAGTTACGTAACAAGAAGCAACAGCGCATGCCCAAAGAAAAAGTTCAAGGAAAGATCACCTTTAATATCGAAGCATTCAGTGAATATGGCCACCAGTGACCCCTCTTGATAAACCTTCAGGACCATAACAGGACTTCCAGTAGGAGGCCACTACATGGAAATTAGTTCTAGGAAAGTGATGTTTATGTATTAGATAAGAAACACATTTTAATGAATATGTATGATTGTAGTGGATAAATACTTTGTTGTGAAGTCTCACAATACCCAAAGAAATAAGGACATGTCCTCCTTTGTGTCCTGCACAGATAAAGAATGCCTGCTTTCTAATGCTTCAAATTGTGTTGGAAAGTTTATTCCTGCTAATTTTTGTATCAGTGATTATACACATTCTTTGAAGAGTGGTGGAGAATTCAGTCTTCAATATTTTCCACAGAGACTAGTGGCAAGCAGCCTCTCAGCACCTGCTATCTAGTGAGGCTGGGCCATTTATGATGCTGGGACCATAAAAGTCTGTGTTGTCATGACAATACATAGCCAGGTTGACTCACCTGTTTAGGTTACTGTGTATCTTTGCTCAGTGTTATCAAGACTTCACTGTATTTTTCATAAGGCTTTGCTACACAGAGTATCAGAGTCTTCTGCTTCTAAAGTTGTTCCAGCTTCCCTTTAAAAAGAAAAGCCTCCATGACCATTAAGAAGTAGACGGGACAGCAAAAACAAGGTCCAGCATCAAAACCGAGTGACATAATATTTATTACTTCTCTGAAAACTCATGGTTTTAAAGCCAGTGCCTGTTGGAGAGCACGTGAGGGAGGGCTTGTGCTGAACAGCTTTCCTCTGTGCTTTGCTGTCCTGCATACTGCATATCTGCTGCTTCTGCACAGAGAACAAGTGGTAAAATAAAGCTGGGAGGGCGGGAGCACCGGCCACATCACAGCCGGCTGAGTAAACTCATTCCCAGAACAAGACTGAATTTATTTTGCTCTGTATCTGGTTTTACATTGAGAAGGGCACTATACAACATAATTATCTTACTGTGGGATCTGAGTACCTATAATACCCATACGTAACCCATAATGTAGCGCTAGTGCTGGAGAATCCCTTCCCTTTAGAACTGTGCTTTCAAAGGCATTTTTAAAGCCATCCTCTGTCTTTGCAGTGTACACAGGGATGTCAGTTTTGGAATGCAGCCCTGCAAACCGACTGTCCACTGCAGTGTGTGAGTATTACCCGAGCTTTGGCCCTATAGTACTTGTCTCCAGTCCATCAAGTACCTTATCCAATGGAAGATGTTCAAAATCCACTCAGAGCAGTGTTTCTATGAAAAGATGTAATGTCTATATTTTCTCTCAGTTCCCTATAAATTCTGTTCTGAGAAGTTAATAATTCTTGCTATGCAGGTTGCCTGTAATATCAGAAGTTTTTCATTGCATTTGTCAGAATGTCTGGGCATTTTACAGTTCATTAAGCTCAACACAGATTTTTAGAGCGTGAGAATGCACTAGTGCTTTCCAGGATTTTACTCTACTGGGGCTGTCTCAAAGTTGTGTGCAGATGAAAATGAAGCACGTGGCCTTCAGTAGATTGCTTTCTTGTTTTTACTAAACCAGGTGGATGTTGGTTAGTCTAGGACAACTGCCATGATAGCTTTTAAACTGCTCATTTTTCTGTGTCTCTTGAACACCTGAATCTCATTCAACCTTATCATCATTCTAATATTAACTTTCTGTTTTTTCAGCATTTCCTTCTTTCATTATTTGCCAGTGATAAGATTTTGTAATGTACTTTCACTGTAAGAAACTCTAATTAATTGGTATTATCTGTTTGAAATACTCTGTGATTATATTTATGCTAACCCCACATTTTATTAATTTGTTTCTTGGCAGAATGAGACATACACTAGAGCATGTGAGGTAAGTTGAATGCCACGAAAGCAATAAAAAAAAACAACAGTATTTCAGTGATTGCTATGTCCACAGAGTGCTAAGAAATACAATGTAGATACACAAACTTATCAATTCAGGTCTAATTGTCTTGTAGGCCCTAAAGGTGAAGAATGAGTTACGTCCCTTTCAGCGTGGTGACGGAGGACAGGTTTGCATTAAAAACTGCTGTGTGACAAACAACATTGCTGAAAAGAAAGCAGGCTAATCTCAGCATTATGAAACTGGACAGACCTATGCAAACCGTGTTCTAGGCTCTCACTAGAGTGCTGTTCATCCAGTTTTTAATTAATTCCATCAAAGACTATCCAGAGAGGATGTTTGTTAAGGCTGGTATGATACCAGCTTGGTGAGAAGTGGAAACAAAGAGTGGGAGCTGGAAAACAAAACTCTTGACTGGATAGAGAGTCTAAACAAAATAAAATTCAGTAAGGGGCAACAAGTGGCCCTTTAGAAAGAGATCTCAGGTGGGGAGTGCCTGTCTGTGCTGTGGATAGATTGGTGTTCACAGTGATGAATATGGGGCAACAAAGTGATGGTAAAGAGATGAGCCCTTTCAGCATGAACACAGAGTGCAGGATAGGATGGGATGGGGATGACATGTGGAAGATTGTGTTCAACACTGTTGAGACTTCAGGGTGAAGCTTGCTCCCAGATGGGGGCAACACATTTCAAGGAGGTGATGGAGGAGTTGGAGAGAGTCATGAGTAGAATACAAACCCATTGACAATCTGGAAATTTGACTGAAAGGATTTTTTTTCTTTTTAATGCGTTTTAGTCTATCAATTCGTGATGACGACAAAGGTTTACTAATGCAGTAAATGGTGGTTTTGGAGTGTAGGAACAGTCCAAGAAGTAACCAAATTACTTTCGTAGAAACATAAAATGATCATGGGGGTTTTGTTGCTTTTGGGTTGGGGTTTTTTTTTGCCTGTCTGGTCACACAATATCCCAGTTAAATGTGCTGACTGCAAATGCTTTTTTGGGATTATCTTTCCACCAGATCAGCTGACTGACTTGACTACCCACATGTCAGGCACCCACTGTGTCACTGCATCTAAAGGATCAGGTCACTGCAGTCGGCAGAGCAAAGGAGTGGGAGTAAGAGTGGGACTTTTTCTTTGGCATTTGCTCAGTTCTGTTGTGTGAATACACCTCGGGACTGAAATCTGGTAGTAGTTCTCCTTCCACGTAGGAACAGGGGATTGCCACTGAATTTCATGGGAATATTCACAAGAAAAAACATCAGACTCTGGCTTATACAAGGACATTACTGATGGATAGAGAATATATGAGAATTCATTGTTTTCAAGAAGAGCAGATAGCAAATTTCCCTCAAAATTTAAGGCTTTAGTAATCCTCTTACCTCAAGCAAAAACTGGATTTATGGTTCAGGTTCAGACAAAAATCAGAAGAAGAAAGAATAACAACAAAAAGCAAGCGTTCAGAAATGTCTGTGTTAAAGGAGGCAGAAGGCACTATGAATCAGCATGTAATCCCCTTAAAAAAAAAAATTAGTCATAAATGAAAGCTCCAGTGTACAGTTGATAACTTACGGCTGCTAACACCCGAATCTTTGCCTGCTAACAGTGGTGATAATTTATCTGGAAGTATTTTATTTCTCTGAATATGAGAACATTGGAAAAAAATTTTAAGTGCTTGCACTTGGCACTGACTGTCTAGATGTGAGATAATGTATATAGGAACATACTGCTAAGCAAGTTTTCAAATCTGTCTCAGTTGCAACTGCGTTGTCTGAAATAACATGTCTTATCAGTTTCCATTGGGTGCCAGAAACGTGTTTCCTCAAATCATAGGAAGAGCGATTACAAAACTTTCCTCACTTGCCATAATGAATTGCTTCTGAATGATCTGAAGGTTAATTATCACTTGAAAGGTTGCTGCTGTATGGAGCAAACTTCAAGATTTTAAAGGCTGAATGAACTTGCAGAATAAAATGAGCCCAAATAAACATCCTACCTCAAAAAGCTCAAATCACCACTTCTCAAAAGTTTTAGATTTCCAGGAGACTCGGTCTTGCATGTAATTTTAAAGCTACTGAGACCCACCTAGAACATGTTTCCACTTCTTCTTAAGTTCTCTACATAAAAAGCAGGATGACATTATATCTATCTTCCCTACCTGAACTAAAAACTCTGGATTTTTCTGTTCTTAAGACATGAGTGTGGAGCTCAGTGCCCTGGGGTATTTGTTATGCTTGCAGCTTGTAAGCACAACTGTAACAGAAGGAGCAGCTGCTGAAAAGGAAGTGTGAATTAGGCATGGCTGCTCTCAAAAATTGCGGATTTCAGCTGTTTTGCAAATTTACTGAAAATACATCGTAAGAATGTGCCTCATTCATAGGGAGTACACGAAGCAGGAAAGGATGAAATGCAACATGTGGAATATATTACTAACTAGACAAAAACCTTGTCTTCCTAACTCCATGGTCATCACTGAAGTCGACTTCCAACTTTTATGTAGCCCCATATTCATGTTTTCCACAAAGGGACAATGTATAGAGAGCAAACCTTTAATTCAGGGCTCAGTGAATTGATGAAAAGGCTCCCAAGAAAATCTTTCGAGTGAGTTCATGGTACTTCTAATTTTTAGATTTAATATAATTATTTCCACGGGGTTTGTGTGTATGCAAAATGTCCGCAGAATGTGTATGTATTTAAAGCGTGTCTGCAGGATTCTGGAAGGAAGTCTGCCTTTACACAAAGCTAACCAGTGACTTCTGTGCCCTAAACAGACAGTTTCCTGTAAGTTTGGCTGTAGCTGTGCAGAGGATGCATATGGAGTTGAAGTACTAAGTAAGTCTGAATAGAGCCCTGTGTCCAATTGACAGTCTGATAAATTCATAGTCTTGTTCTATGATCTGGATTTATTTAAGAAATAGGAATGTCTTGAGTATTTTCATTCATCAGAAAACTACCACTCTTTTTCTTTCTTTTAACAAATACACTGAAGTTTATCTTGGAGTAAAACATTTTTCCCTCCCTTTCATGGACATGAGACTTTTTGAATCCAGTCTCAGCCGTTTTAAGAGGACACCTCGGGCTGATACTGTCCGTTGAAACAGTCCCCTTGAAAATCTTTTCAGAAGTCTCCAATGCCTTCTCTATGTTTCTATTCAGAAAAATTTTACTAAGTAGCTGTAAGTAAAAATGCATTTACACAAGTATGGAGTTGTAGTCACAACTGATCAACTTGAACCTGGCCCATTTCCATCTGACTTATCGAACTGTCTTTAAAATGCCATACAAGTTACTCAGCAACATTTTCAATACATTCTTTTATGTGTTTTTATGGGCTTCACAGCATTCAGGTGTGTGAGGTAAAAGGTTTTTACCTTTGAGATGCAGTGATTGCCATGAAAGATTTTTTTCTTGATGTTGTATTGTATTTTCCCCTCAGACTACTTGAACAAACCCAGCGCACCATTTGCATCTGCCATTGGAAACCACAGCGTCACATTAGGGTGGAAGGCAGCTAACATCTCTGGGGTGAAATATATTATCCAGTGGAAGTTCAATAAGCTCCCTGGCGACTGGAGGTACACAGAGGTAAAGGAGGACACTTCCTTTTACTTCGCAAGGAAATTGGCTCTTCTCTGCCCTTAGTTGTTTTTGGGGTTTTTTTAGAAAAGTATTGGATAATATGTTAGGTACACGAAAGAGATTTTCTAAATCATGAGTGGCATGGAGAAGCTGAGAAGTGGTAGATTATTCCCTATTTCTTCCAATATAGGAGCTAGGGACCTTGGTGAAAACTAGCCGGTAAGCAGGCTCAAAACTAGCAAAATGTATTTCCTTACTGAATGGGTGGTTGAATTCAGCTGCTTCCTGGTGCATGTTAAATTGCTAAATTTAAACTCCTGAATAATAAAATTGCTAAAATTACTAAATAGGGTTTGAAAAGTGACTGGAAAAATTAGTGGAAGGAAAAATTGAGTTCTACTAAATGCAATATTCCCACTGTTTCATGTTGAGCCATGCTTGTGAAAAGCCAGTGAGAATATTCAGGAGAAGTATTGCTGTAGGCTTTCTTCTTTTTATTTTTTTTAAATACCTCTCCCTAGAGAAATTTTTTTGGTTCTTGTCAAATTACAAGACTTGGCTAGAAAGACCTTTGTTCTGACTCAGTAGAGTTATTCTCATAATTTGTTCTTCTGCGTCAGCTGTACACTTGTTATCTTGCCATCATCTCTATTGGACCAATTTACAGGGCATGACAAGTTGGTGCCACAAATCAAAGGTAAAGATAATTTTCTAAGCAGGAAGTTCTTCTGAATGAATCATTGATGAAATAATAGGGAGCAATTACTTCAGACAATAAATATTTCAGTGTAACAAGGATCCTTTGTATCTTAAACCTGTGGTATATGTTTAAAATACATTTCTTGTAATATGCTATCATCCTAGCTTTTTTTTTTCACTTTTTTCCTAAAATTTACTACTGTATTGCATCACTCCTTTGATACACCTGCTTGTTGTTGAAATTTGGTGCCATGTTCTGAGGAAATAGAAGAGAAAATATTCTGAAAAGGTGGAAAATCAAAGCCTATGCTGAAAATATCTTTCAGAATTTCCTCTTAATTAACCTTAAGATGCTGCCCTTTTTTACCCTGAAATACGTATGTTGTTGTATGAGACCTCTTTTGCCCTCGTAACATCCTACAGAGTAGCTGCAGCTGGAGGAAGGTAAAAAACCCAATTGTGTCTGTGCATTTATCTAGGTAGTATCTGAAACTGTATATACTGTCAAAGATCTTCAGGCTTTCACAGAATACGTGTTTCAAGTGGTTTGGATCATTACATCTCAGCTGCAGCTTCATTCTCCACCAAGTCCCAGCTACCGGACACATGCTTTTGGAGGTAATAAATTGCACTATTAATTCCGTCTTTCAGGACCTTAACAGAAACATTCGGGTTTCATTGTTGTTTCTTTGGCACAAAACATTGGTGCCTAATCTTCAGAACCACGTGTATTTTGTCTCTCAGGTAGCTGCAGGTTGTAAACTAAAAAACTACAGGTTCTTTTTGTTTGAACCAGAAGATTTAGGGCTTCTCTCTGCTTTTGGTTTTAAAAGCAAGCACAGGAAAGTACATGGTAGAAATTGTGAAGGCACATGGGATACTTTTGTCCATAATTATGTATGTATTTGATTGAAACATGGTCCTGTTTTCCTGGACATTAAAAAAAAAAGGGAATTGTTGCTGAAATGTTAACTGTCCCTAATAATATTTATTGTCCCTAATAATATTTATTGCTAATAAATGAATTAGCAGGGGAGAAACCTAAAAATGTATTAAAAAATGAAAAACAATTAATGTCTTAATCAAATACTGGAGTCAGATAATTCTGTCTTGCAGTTCCTGCAACAGCTCCTGTCATTAATGACATTCAGAGTTCAAGTCCAAACACTGTGGAAGTTAGTTGGTCTCCACCACTTTTCCCAAACGGATTGATTATTGGATATAACTTGCTCCTGACCAGTGAAAATCATGAATTGTTGAGAGCCTCAAGAGGGCACAGCTTTCAGTTCTACTCCACTTTCCCAAACACCACGTACAGGTACGAAAAGAAAAGATAGCCAGAAAAGATAGCCAACGTGGCCAAGTATGCTGTCACACTTCTTGCCCAGATAGCACAGAGTATGCCTTAATACCACTTCTGCACAATTATGCTATTTATTTATGTTCTTGCCAAAAGCAAGTGCACCTCCCGTGAGGTAACAGAGTTATCCCAGGTAACTTGGCTGCTTTTGCAGAAGTCAGATGGTGAGGAAGGAAAAGCAATTTGATATAGGGCTGGGAAGCTGCATTTTCTTAGCTGCTGTTTTTAAATTTTTTTGGCTTATGTGGCATGTTTTTAGTATAGAACGAGAAAGATAGAGCAGTCTTCTCTAGTCCTTTAAGCATCTGGAAAAATTCCTTCATATTTATTAAATACAAAGGTATGCATTCTGCTTGCACTGGTAAATAGAGATCTTCCTTTGAAATGAAGTTGAGTTGTTCTTCTGAGTCTGAAAACTTATTTTGAATTTAAATTTAGAAGATTCTGCTGTTGTTCTGCCTTTGGGCAATTCAGACGTTGGCTGGTTTTGTTTTTATTCTAAATTATCCCAGAGCGTAATATTTAAACGGGCATTTTCCAAAAGTCAAGCACTTCAGTAGCAGCTTCCTTACTTGATAAAATTTTTCTCAGGCAATCTTTCAAAAGAAACCTGCCAACCAAAACCTGTCTCTTTGGTGTCCCATAGGTTCAGTATTGTGGCAGTTAATGAGGTCGGTGCTGGACCCCGTGCCGAAGCCAACATCACAACCCCGGCATCCAAAGGTATGGGAGTAGCAGAGTCCTCATCACCGTCTGTTCCTGGGGACAAATGCATGTTCCTTGGCCTGCCACGTACCTGGCAGAAGGGATGAATGTTTAGACTGTGAACTTGTCAAGGAGTTGTATGCTGAGGAGTCAATAGCACATCAGAGAGGGTCCTGTTCTTCAGCTGCAGACATTATAAGTCTGCACAGCCTGGGAGTGGCCTGTGAAGCTGGTAGGCCCAAACAGATTTGAACTGTATTACAAATGAAAAACACCACAGTGGTCTGAGGCTGCGACTGAAAAAAACATGATTCCATTTTCTAGATGAGATTTTAACAGCTGTCAAAAAAATGTATTTCTTCTAATAATATTAAATACTTAACATGAAACTCTTTTGTCAAAAATTCTCAGTTATCTCAAGACAAATATGTGAAATCATAACATTTGTTTTTGCTCTTTCATGGAGGTATTTATTTTACTATATCAACTAATTAATATTGAAAGTAATGATGCACTATAGCTATTACTCAAAGTATCGCAGAATTATTAATTAATTGGCAGAGAAAGATACATGTTGAGATAGAACACAAATAAGAGTGAAATCGATGTCACCAAAATGTTCTTTCAGAAAAGAAAATAAAAGACTCTTCCCTTCTCATGAAAAGATTCAAACACCTGGAAATGCTTCAGCTCTATGAAAACACTTCAAGACTGCCTCTGAATTGCCAGTTTTCTGCTACTGGTTAGAAAAACTGAACTTGCTTCTCTAGTGCTTTTTTTTTTTTTTTTTTTTGATTGTTNTTTTTTTTTTTTTTTGTGTAATACCTCAGACACACTGACATGTCCTTACTTGATGACTCCACAGAGGTTTGCTCTTGGGTTGGCCGACCCTAAGACATAAGTGTTTGTGCCATTTTTCAAAAGTCCGAACTGTGTTAATTATGTCAATCCAATTGCCAAGCAATTAACTTAAGGTAGAAAACAAACAAACAAACAAACCAACCCTATCCCCCAGGACCCCCACCTTATGGGGGTGGGGAAGCACCCCACTCCCCTTACTAGTCACTACATAAAATTCCAGTTGTTTCCCCCTGAATTGCACAGGCATGTGTTTTCTCTCTGTGCTAATACGAACAAGAACAACCCTTTCTCATGTCATCATGACCAGAAATGGTGTTACTGCATCAGGTACAATGCTGTGCAGATCTGAGCCCTGAGAAGAGTCGGGAAAAGAATCTGATTGCTGCTGTAGATTGCAAGAAATGTTACTTGAAAAGAGATAAAGAGGTAATATTGGCCTCTTGTACTCTGCTCTGAAGGAATCATTACTGAAATTACTCACAGTGTGTGCATCATGTGAGAAATACACGCGGCTCAACCTATGCAGATTATCTGGGAATAAATTAAGACAGCATTTGATCACAGTTTTGTGATACCCATACAAGGAAATGGTATCTGATTACAGGCAGCTGCTTAAACTGGAGTGGAGAAAAAAAAAGGGAAGGATTGTTTGCTGATGGAAATTAGCCAAAATCATACTCTAAATAATACACCATCTTTAAAAATGAAGGTAACAATCAATTTAACAGGGCATGTGCTACATTTTCAAGGACCTGAGAATCAGAAGCGAGGCAAGCTATTTTTCCTAGAGCTATGCATAGCCCAGACAGAAGGCACGGATTTACTGTAGAGGTTTTGATGTAAATTACTTGGGCCTTTATGAGCATGAAGTCAGTTTGTGTGACCAAAACTATCCTTCTTGACTTTAAATTTCGAAGTCAAGTGACTTTATTAGAAAAAAAGAATTATTAAGTTTATCAGCTTTGAAGCAGATGATATTATCCCATTATCCTCTTTATCTGTGAAAGGTACTTGTTTCTTGAATAAGTCACTAAGCATTACAGCATAACACATGGAATAAACATACTTCCCTTGCTTTTCTCCAGCTCTGCGGGATAATATTCTAGTTTGACTGGGGTTTTCAAAGAAGTCCAGAGGGGTTAAATATCCTGTTTCTGCTGGATCTTGAAGTCACATGGATGTCTTAGTGCCTTCATTTCTTCGAGCCAGAGTAGGGCTTCAATTGCTCCAGCTTACTTTCCCTCACCAGGGAACTGCCTATTGTTGCAGGAAATGATGGTGTGAAATTCACATGGTGTGTTCTCACTCTACGTGAGGAGCCAGAATCAACTAGAAAACAGAATAACTCCATACACTTTCAGCACTCAAAGAGTTTAAGAGTTTAAGTTTTGGTCTGTCACTGCTAGAGTAAGAATATTTTCATGCATACACACGTTTGTGTACACACACATATGCATGTCTATTAACCACGTACCTGAGTTAGCAACGCGTTGAGGTCATTTAAATTCTGAATTTCTCTGTTTCCCAGCTAAGGAAAAAGCAGCATGGCTCTTCCTATCCAGAAAAGAGTCTTTAAGGAAGAGATACACAGAGCATTTCCTCGAAGCTGCTCAGTGCCTGCCACACGGTACTGTACACCGCAACATTACAGGTACAATCAGATTGGGCTCCCCCCTTTCTTGTCAAGTGAGCCTAAGACCTCTTTTCACCACAGACAGAATGCACCTCACATAGCTTGAGACGGTATCTAGTCTCCCTTTGTAGTCAATCAGGAGAAACAGGAACTTCCAGGACATGCTTTGATGTATTTGAAGTGACAGGCAGGAGGAAGACATTAATTGTTCTCCCCAGTGCAACTTTTCACTGTATCTAGGCAGCTGGTTCATTTTTTACATTTCAGGTATCTAAATTGAGAGAAGATGAATCCACGTTTCCCTGTGAATAATACATATTTTTTCTCAACATGAATATGGGGAAATGAAGTGGTTCAAAAGTTTGAACAAAATAATGCCAAGTGTTAAAAGATACTGCTAGAGTGTCAGCATACTAATGAGGCATTTAGTAGCCGAAGTCACCAGACAACCATGTTATCTCGAATTACTCACCACTCTAATGTTTCTTATCTACACTGCTCCTTGGTGACAGTGTGGAAATCCGAGTTTATCTACCAAATTTCACAGAGCCACAAAGACTCCAGAGAAAGAATGTCGCCCCCGACTAAATAGCCTCTGATAGTGCAGAGGTGGCACAGATTATCTCAGGCTTGAATTCTAGAGTGAATGGTGCTTTGTGAAGAGATGCCAATTGCATCTGTTTGACCTGTAGAGGGGCAATCAGTGTCGGTTTGCATATTACATGTCCTATCTTTCTCTGATTACCTTTCTGAAGGGCAATTCTCTATAATAATGTCGATTACATAGCAAGTGGGAATGTTTCCTTATTATCTGAAAGAAGACTAGAAGTGAGGAGAAAAAACAGTTAACTTTTCTCTGACGATAATGGGTTGCAGACTGAAAAATATATATTTTTAAGGCAAGTAGAAAAATTAACTGAAAAACTGAAACACTTCTTATATTATCTGTGTGTATATATCTTCCTATTTTTAGGAATTTCTGTGAATATTTATCAGCAAGTTGTCTATTTTTCTGAAGGGAATTCTATCTGGGTGAAAGGAGTTGCAAATATGTTTGATGTATCTGACCTTACGCTCTTTTATGCTGGCTGGGGGAACATTACATCCATCTCAGTAGACTGGCTTTACCAGAGGATATACTTTGTCATGAATGAAAAGGTAATGCTCTAGTGCTTAATTAATTTGTTACTTAATTCGAACTATTACGTGATTAATTTTCTGTGAGAAAATATGATTTATGTATAGATATGTATGCACAAAATACAATTACAAAAATATAATTTAACATAACATTGATATTCACATATTTCATAATTTTAAAAAGAAGAAAGGGTTGATTATCAGTTCATATTTAAAGTAAACACCTTAGATGGAACTCTGGCTCCTTGCCTCATTTTTCTCCTTCGGACATAACTGTTTTGGTTTTAATTTGTTTTTGAGACTGACTTCACACTCTCCTCATACCCAGTACAGACACTCTGTTTCTCTCACTTGGTTACCCATCTAACCTGCTCATTTCCTACTCCGCCTCAGGAAGGTGGTCAGATAACTAGGTAGTGACTATAATGTGTGTCCTAATTGACAAAATATGAGAAGCATTTCATACAGGGGCAACAGCTCAGATTACAGCTGCTTCAGTTAGAAGTAAAAATGGAGATGGCAACCCTGCACTGGATATCCTACACATGAGACATCAGTTACACTAATGGTTAGACTTTGCATGTGCCTAGGTAGTCCTCTAATGTACAATGGACTAGAAACTTGCCCTAAATGGTTAGTGGGGGATTTTTTTTTACTGTAATTCTCTTGCCATGTCTGATTTTCCGCTTACTGCTCAGGGAATGGGGGGGCAGGAAAAGCAGTAGTGATGAAAATATACAGATAAGTTGTAGATGAACAGACTGACGGCAGAGATTTCTGAATCCCAAGGTATTGCTTCCAGGCCCAGAAAAGCACTGCCCTTCCCTGCCAGATCATCTTCAAAGTACAGTTTGCCTACACCCTCCAAATTGGGTATAGGCAGTTGTATATACACAATTTTCCCTCCAGTTTAGAGGTGTGGCTGACAGCTCTTTCAGGGTAAGCTGTCATGGCTTTGTGTACAAGGATCATACTTCGCTGACTGACAACTCAGGAGCCCAGAAGGACCTAGGACTGTGAGAGAGGTGTTTCACTGTCTCAGTCTCCTGAAGGAATCTCAGGTCAGCTTGTCTGCTCATTAGCCAACACTCTATGAATGCCTCACCTGTTTTTCTTCTCATTCCCCCCAGATACATGTCTGCCATTTAGAGAACTGCACGGTAGCTGAAGACATCACTCCTCTTTATGTGACATCCCCTAGGAAGGTTATAGCTGATCCCTATAATGGGTAAGTGAACTCCTTTGAGCACTTGGTGCCAAAGGTGCTATAAAGCTCCTCTCTAATTTTCTCCACTTCATTGGTCATCTAGGTTCCTGTTTCAAGCACTTAAGTTAAGAAAATGAAAGTGCAATTCACAACAAATAACAAACTACAAAACAATTGGAATAAGAGCGGTGCCATGCAGTGTTGTTTTCTGCATTTTCTTCTTTAGGGCATTAGCAGAAGAGATAAAGCTTTTCCAATATAGAAATTTGGGTCTCAGAAACATCATGCTCTTATAAATATGAAGCTCTATGAATTCTAAATTTTCCTGCTTAACATTTAAGGTATTATGGAAGAATATTCTCCAATAATCTCCTATCCAAATTCCCAGAAGGTACTATGTCTCCCAGTAACTATATTAATAGTGCATTTTTCTATTGTGCATAAAGACAGGCACATCTCTTAGCTGCTAAAATATTTGTGGCTCATCTGCAGACTTCTTGCACTGTAGTTATTTGGGTTTATTTTGCTCTATGGCCAGTTATATTTTCTGTCTCCTGGAGGATGGCATATACAGAGCAAACCTTCCACTCTTTCCTGGCACTGCCTCCACAGCTTCACCAGTGGTGAGATCCAGTGCTCTGAGAGCCTTCACGATCAACTTCCAATCTAAGAGACTCATTTTCTTCAACAAAACAGAGCAGGCCTTTGTGTCAGGTTTTCTTGATGGTTCAGAGTTCCACATGCTGCGATCACACGTGCCATTTAATGACGTGGAGAGCTTCGTTTATGAGGATGACACATTTACAGTCACAGATGGCTCAGCAGTCTTCCACGAGGAGGTCTCTCCAGTGGGAAGTTCTAGCTTCAATGAGTACATTGTGGACTGTGATTTGGTGCACCCAGAATACTTTGGCATTGGCAACTTGGTTTTCTACGGGGCATCAACTCAGCCTTTTCCTTTACCAACTGCTCCTCGTCTCGTCACGGCTCTGTTTGGATTGGACCGAGCTGTGATCAGCTGGAGACCACCTGAACACACTATTGGAACTAGTAAGTTCAGTTGATTCTCCCTGGAAGTCCACTTCTTTTCTTTCTAGGGAAGTAATTTTCTGGCTTTCCTTTTCTTCATTTGGGCTTTAGAGACTTTAAGAGAAGATCCTAATGGAAGTGACGGAATTACCTCTGTTTGAAAAATTTAGCCCACAGTTTGCCAGTAAAATAGCTAAATTTTCTGCCTAAATTAATGCAAGTTTATATTGGTAACTCATATGTCCCCTGCAAGGATTTTAAGCAAATCTTGATCTTGAGTATGGTATGGAGTAGCAGTAATTTTGGGTGCTGATATCACGCAAAAAATGCATGGCAAAGATGTAATGACTTTTGATTGGTGACTGTGCTATGGTTTCTATTCTCTGTGCATGTGTCTTTGAATAGCAGAAAATTACCTGGGCAGGGAAATTTTTTTTTCTTCTAATTTCATTCTTCATGGGTGTTAGAAGCACTACTCTTGGTTGGTCCCAGAGGTGAAGAGTGTCAATTTTTTTTCCATTGATATTGGCATTTTTGAAAGGAGTCTCCAATATACATCTTTCTCAAAGAATGTGTATCACCAGTTACCACCATCTGCTCTGTAATTACATGATTATTTTCTTCACACAGGTTTATCTGCTTGGCAGAACTGGACCTACGATGTGAAAGTGTCACCTCAGCACCCATTTGAGGAGCAATGGGTTGTCTCAAATATTAGTGACACGAGGTTTACAGTGAAGGGGTTGGCTGGCTTCACAACGTATGAGGTGTCAGTCAGAGCTGTGTCTCCTGCTGGTGCAGGGCCATGGTCAGAGTCATTTAGAGGTACAACTTTAGAAGAAGGTGAGAACTGCTTTGTCACACAGGAAAAATGAAGAACAAATTGTGTATAAATCTTTCCACCTGGTGAGGCACACACTTTAGGCAAAGACTGCAAAATAAGGGGCAGAAAAACGTTTTTCTTAGAAATATTAAAAAACACAGGATAAGTAAATTTGCTTTTGGTTATAGTAAGATTCTCAAACTAGAACAATGATATTAAATGTTATTTATGCATTAACATCAGTACTTATCTACATTTTTCTAATGCAAATACTCTATCAAAAACATTATTCGATATGGTAGAAGAGGAGTTATCCCTTTCCATTGCTCTGTAAAGAACTTTCTATGATGAAGAGGTTTGTGTGGTGGCCCTGGGTGTTAATGACAGTTCATGGTAAAGTGCCGCTCACCAAATGCTGAAAATCCTTTGTCTGAGCATAGATAATGAGGGGAAATGGATGTGTGCAAAATGTCTGAGATTTGCATGTCTTTGGAATGCTTTTTGAAACCTAGTTCACCTAAATAAAGTTATGTCTGAGGGGAAAAGAGCTTCCAGCTTAAGGCGCTGGGCTGGCTTAGGTGTGACTTTTGCCTGACTTTGGTAAGAACATGTCCAAACCAACGGTTTTTTCAGCTTCTAATAGGATTCCAAATGGCCTTATTGTTCTGTATCTGAACCTGCCCTGAATCTCTGAGTTTCTCAAATTATGATATTTTCATGCATTTCTTCTATGTCCTTTATTCCTTAGGACAGGGGCAGTTTTAAGGGTGCTTTTGTAACTTTCCAGAAACAGGAACCACTGCTATTGAAATACAAATATTATACATAAATTGCCTGTTGGTGTGCACAACTGCAGTTTTCTTCCTTTACAGATGAAGAAGAACCATACATGTTGGCTGTGGGGCCTGGAGGTCTCTGGAAGCAGCGACTGGATAGCTATGGGCCAGGAGAACTCCTCTATCCTCATATAAGAAACATTTCAGGTATATACTAAACAAATTGCATGCTGCTGCTGCAGACTTGTCGGCATTTATTAGCTCTCCATAAATTTCACCAACAGAACAGAAACACAAGAGTTCTCTAGACTTGAATGTCGTGCAGCGCAGTGCAGCTGCTTCACTGAGCCAACCCTTTGGGTTCATCCCCTTTCTTCTATTTTATGAGTCAAATTAATCCTTAGTGAAACCCTTCTGACACCACCACAGTTACAGCAGAGCTAAAATCAACTCTCTGAATTAAAGAGTTCTGTCTCCAGCATCCAGCATATGTCATACATTTATAGTAATCAGGGCTATACATGTACTGTACATGTACATCATTTCCTATAAAGAAGAACCTACCCTCATGATAGCTGAGCCTAGCTGTGCATTTGTATTGATTTTTAAAAAGCTGAAGTGCCTGGCTGCTTTTTATTCTTTAAAAAATGTTTTTTCTACTTACATGTTTGTGTAATGCTTAACATCTTCCTTTTTTTCTTCAAGACCTTGATTGGTATAGCAATACTCTTTATTGGATTAATTCCATGGGAGAAGTTCAGACCTGGACATTGAACAAAAGAATGGGTACCACTGAGAACACTTACGTATCTGACGTCAGAAATGCAAGGATGTTGGCCTTTGATTGGTTGGGTCAATGCTTGTATTGGGCCGGCAAAGCAAACACGGTAGGTGTAGCTGCACTTCTTAACTTCTTAAAATAAAAAAAAAATCCCTTAAGTCAACAATAAAGACTGTAAGGCAGTATTTGGGAAAATAACCCCTACTTCTTGCAACCTGAGATACATTTGCACATTTGCTATTGTAGTGTAGATCAAGGAGGCCTTTCTTTCCTTAAGTGATTTTCCACAGTTGTACAAAAGTTTGGGGTAAAATGTTCACTAACATTCACTAATGCAGGGTACTGAGTTCACCAGGTGCAAAACAGGCAAGTCAAACATGCTATCAACAGTTTTGTTGGATTCAATGTTGTAAAAAAAAGTGAAGATAGTGAAAATGGAGGCTGCCCTGTTGATCTTATCCAAGAAGTAGATGGACTTTATTTTAATCAAATTTGGCACTATTTGTTTACACAGAGACTTTCAAGATTGACCTCTGTTCTGTGAGACTTTCCAGATCATTGCAGTTAAAAAATAATTACAATTGCACTTTGTACACTCTCATATCAGGAACACTGACATGTGAATTATTTAAAAGGTATCTGACTTCAAAATTGTAGTGCTAATTTATGCAGTGCTGTCAAATTATGCCTTTCATTTCTTGTAAGTGCAAAGTCAGAAGCTGTTTTAAAAACTGGAGCTAGGAGGCCAGATTTCACACTGCCTTGCACCCTCATTTACACTTGTGAATAGTGAATATGAAGTGGGTGAGAAATTCTGTCAGACAGAAGGCTGCCAAAACTGGGAAAGCGAAGGGAAAAAGCTATTTCAGCTTTTTCCTTTTGTTAATTTCTGGCAAAAATGAACTAATAATTTTGCATTATTCTTCATCTTTTTACTTTGAATACAAAAGGTTTAGGCTTTGAAAGCCTAAGGTTTGCACAGTCTTTGATAAACAGCTGGGGAAAAGTCACTAATGTGCACTCAGCTGATCATAGCTGATGATTTAGATATGATGCTAAAGTCAATTCTTTTATCCCTAGATCTACAGAAAATCACTATGGGGAGGCCATATAGATGTTGTGGCTCATGTCGTGTTCCCAGTGAAGGATCTAGTAGTGGATTCGGTAAATGGCTATTTGTACTGGGCCACAATGTATTCAGTGGAGAGCACAAGACTGAATGGAGAGGAGTATCTCATGCTACAAGAGCAGCTACAGTTTTCTGGTAAACAGGTGACTGATTTTTTACTTTTCTTTCTTTTTGGAAGGATGGCGTGGAGGGGTGGAGTGTGTTCTAGTATTTAGATCTCTTGAATATAGTCCATGTTCATAGCTGTCAAAGTTGTGGTTGTGATGCTGCTCCTTCCCACACGTGAAAGGTAGTTCCTTTTTTCCAAACGATTGAAGTCTAATGGTCTCTTCTGGCTTTCACATCAAAATATGGAACCAGAGCTTCATAGCATCCTGCCTCTTTTGTGATGTTCCCCAGCTTGCAGGACCTGACAGGGCCACTTTTGAGGCTTAGCACTTGCCAGGGCATCAGAGTTGCACTTCAGGTTGCAGAGGTGCTGCTGCAGAAACAGGCTTTGCCTGTGGTGATGAGAGAGGGGGTATGGCATCTGCCCCTGCTGCAGCCCAGCACAGCTTGTTGCTGCCACTGCTGCCACAGTGCTGGTGAGGGTGCCACATCTGCCACTGACAGTCTCCATCTTACCTCAACCTGTCCCTCGTGTGGTGGCAGGAACAGCAACTCCCACACCTTGAGGATTGTCAAGGCTCTCCTTCCTCAACCCCATCCTCTTCTCTTCCCTGCCCCATCCTCTCTTCATCCTTTGCCCATGTCAGACACAGGCCTGGTCCCAGCTCCTGGCCCCCTTGCTTTGCCCCAGGCTCATGAGGAGCTCTAGAAGGCAGCGAAGAGGCTGATGCTGAGCAGAGCGGCTCCTCTGGGAGAAGGGGGCTTCTTGCAAGAGTGAATAAAGACATTGGACAGCATACGGGGAAAAAGGGGACAGGAGATTATTGTTTTAGCTGTATTAGGGTGGAGAATGGGTCCCATGCAGAAGTAGAAAGGAGAGGGAAAATAGAGATGCTGTTTCCACCTATAGCTCACCAAAGATCTTGTAGTATGTGGAAGCTCATTAGCTCCTTTTCCCTACCTGGAGACATTTTGTTGTGCTCTGAGGCCTGCGCAGACAACCTCTGTATCTCTGCTGACCTCCCCCCCACCTTTCTTCTCCCTTCACCCCTCTCTGATGTCCTATCAAGTCTCTTAAAAACTTGGTTCACTGCTGGCTCCTCATAGATCATTGTTGTCTTCTCCAAATCCATCCTGCCCCTGCCACCATGTGAGATTTGACCTCATTCTTGGTAGTTGGAATTTGGTGTTGCTCACACAATGGAAGAACTCTGAGATTGAATATTCTCCTCACAGAAAGATCTGTCAGGGTGTTAGCAGCTGCATATGCCTACCTTCCTCCCTCCCTTCCTTCCTGCCTTCCTTCCTGCCTTCCTCCCTCCCTTCCTTCCTGCCTGCCTTCCTCCCTTCCTGCCTCCCTGCCTCCCTGCCTTCCCTCCCTCGCTCTGAACTTTTTCCAGGCTGTGTGCAGAGCAGGTCAGGCTGAGGAACCATGCCATCCACTGGACTGCTTTTAGTCTATGGAGTCTCTCTGCAATAAGAGCTGAATGCTCTGCAGCTCAAAGCACAGCCTGTGTGGGGTTGTACCCTCTGTCTTGGGTGCTGGAGTGAGGCATAGTTTGACTGCCACAGAACAGGTCAGCACCAGTAAATTATTTGTTGCAACAGCTTACTTTAAAACACAGGTCTTGCTAAATAAGCCTTTGTTCTTGTTCCATCTGTCATACAAATTGTGCTCCCGTTTTACCTGGAGCCAGGTTTCCTATTAAAGACTCTTTCCAGTTTTAGAGTTCTATCTCTCTTGGTTAGCTTTGTATCATTCCTCAGAACATTTCACTTTCCTTTCCTGAAAGAAAATAATTTGGGTTTTTTCTCATTATAAAAAAAAAACAAAACAGGCCTAGTTTAGTCCAAGAAGGGGAATTAATATCCAGAAAGGCCAGCTAATCTCACAGGTCTGTTACATTCATGAGGGCTTGGGAGGAAGGAAGGCAGGCTTTGGTGTGGCACCTGTTATACTTGTAAGCCTGCATACAGAAGAGCTGTAAAACTTCTGTACATGAGAGAGGTGTCTCTGCTGCAGAGGACCAATCTCTCATCCAGTACCAGCCTCCCTACCCCTCAGTGGGAGCTGGCTGGTGTGGACTGTCTCCATGGAAAGATATATGCTGTCCAAGCTCAGTAGCACGCTTGGACTTAGCACATAACTTCTGGACAGTCTGTTGCAAGGGACTGACAAGTTCCAGTTTATTCTAAGTGGCAAACCTCAACTTCCTTGCCCTCCTCTTTTGATTCACTACTTGCTTCTCTGGATCGCCTCGTGCTAACCTCAAATTTCTTGTTCTTGCTTTCAAGAACCTTGGCAGCAGTAAGACTGCTTGTCTGGTCCTGTCATTTTTTTTTCTGCACCTTTCTCTATGTCAGTGATACCAGCCTTCAACCATTCACTTATTCACACCTCCTACAAACAAACATCTCCTCTCCTGCTTCTCTGCTGCCCTAATCTATGCACTGACTTCCTGAACTCAGCCTCCTGCTGTGATGCTCACAGGCAAAAAGCCAAGTAAAAATGTCTAGATTGAGAAGTGACCAGTTATAGCTGACAGGTGTTTCTTTATTAAAATAAAACCCAGAATAAAACTCTCAGAAGAAAAGGACAGCACAACATTCTTTAATGGTTGAATTGTTGAGCTGGTTGTTATTGTCTCAATATCAAGAGGCAAATATGTGTTTGCACAGGTACTAATATGTATCTTTCTTGCACAATGAAGTCTTTTACCTGAAAAGAGCATGTCTTACCTCTGTATTAAACCACGGATGTAATAGTTAATTGCTGTTATCCAACAGTTAAAGCATGTACTCCGCATGTGTGGTTCTTACTGGTATTTACCATCTGTTTTACTAATAAAGAATTGCCGTTCAGCTGGATTTTCAGCAGTTTGTAGCTATACCTCCTTTCAGCTTGAAATCTGCATGCTAGGAATAGGAATAGAAGAGACAACTGTGAAATTTGCAGGTTTGCTGAACAAACACAAAGGCAGAGCTTTGAAAGTCTAATTTCTTTTGTGGCAATTATTTTATTTTCTGGTCAGTTGTTTATCTCAGCTGTTTATCTCAGTGTATTGGCAGAGCTTGATTGATTTTAGCAGAGCTACTCTGATTTATTCCAACTTAGAATCTGGCATAGAATTTCCAAAGCCCTTAGTAAGTTATTTACACTATACAATGTGACTAGAACAAAAGTGATTTATAGGGGGGCAGCCAAGTGCATTATATGTGGGGCCAGGACCCTTTAGGTGTGGTTTCAGCACTTCTAGTCAAAAGGTATTTCAAATACCTACCTTTATCCTGCATCTTATGATGTTCAGTTACATTGCACCATCACAAAAATGTCGTGCCCAGAGACTAATTGATGCGGGGTGCTGAGGGGTGGCTGAAATCGCTGCTTTAACTCGAAAGCATCCCTTGCAAGGGATGCCCTGGGGGTGCAGCTCGGCACCTAGCAGGCTGATTTCCTAGCTCCCGTGCCGATGGTTGGCACTGAGACACAGCCCCGCACCCAAGCCAGATAGCTCATATGTTACCAGGAGCAAGGAGCGTGGAGGGCTCTCCGCATGAGTTCCGAAAGGTTTATTCCGAAGAGGTCAGAGGCGAAGAGGCTGAGCAGGCCTCGTGTACCAGCTTATAAGGGGCAACAGAGAGGGGGGCTGGCACAGCACCAGCAACTAATTACTTGGGGCAAGGGGTAGGGGGAAGGCAGAGGGATACAACAACCAATGGGGAGAGGGAAGGGGCGGAGTGGGGGACCAGGTACCAGACAGGTACTGCCTGATGGGAGAAGAAGTCTTTCTCTGTAACCTGAGCAGGGGGAGCTTGGAGCTTATTTGTTCTCTGAGTTGACCCACCAGCGCAGGGGGTCTCCCGGACCAGGGTTTTCTGGCATCTCAGCTTCTACCGCTGCCAGCTCATCCACCCCAACAACTAATACCTCTCATGAACTGGGAAATGTTTGCCTGTTTTTGAAGCATAACAGAAGGGAGGTGTTAAATTACTGCCTAACTCCCAAAAATGAATAGTACAAATATTTATGTGCCTTTTAATAATGGTGATACAGGGGTCAGGAGAAAGAAGATGGACACATCTACAGGACAATGTAATAACTGCAGAAAAAAAAGAATGGGTCAAGGAAGAAGGACCCAAGTGTTTAAAAAAGCAACATAAATTCAGGAAGATGTCTTTTGGTGTTGATCATGGGAGGGAGAATAGGTAAATGGGATAAAATATAGCATGGCTGACTAAATATACACTTGGGCACATACACGCTGTGAGATATTTTTAACAGGACAACCTACAGGAGCAATCATTCAAACCATGATTTTCTGACATATAATGTCAACAGAAATATGTCAAGAATGTGATTACATAAGGAGCAACAGATAACTAAGTGATATAGCATTTGCTTTCCTGTCATCATCTTCTGCAGTTTATTAATGAAGAGTTAGGGAAAAAAAAGGCTGTTCCACTTACATACCTAATGGAAATTTAAGCTTATAAAAGAATAGTTATGACTAGTGTTTGTATGAGAAGTTTGAGAGCTGCTGGAAAACATGTTCAGAGAGGCCCCAAACAACTTGTAAGCTGTGCTAATGATATAAAATAGATTAAACTTGATAACATTTAGCAGACTAACTTATGGAAGCAAACTCCTTTTTATTCACAGAACAGATTATTAAATGTCTGATTCTTATTACTGTTGCATATGGTATTGAATCTGTTGTTTACTGCAGAAACAAGAAAAATTTATTTTGAATATTAGGTCCTATTAAAAGAAACAACAAATCTTTCACCTCACTTAAAGGAAGATGAAACATTGAAGTAATCAACAGCAAGATTGTTCCATTACTGCCCCGCTTTATTTAATAACAAATTATTTACAAAAATTTAAATGTTCAGATTTCCTGCTTAATCAAATAAATAATTTAAAATTTTGCATCTGTTTTCCGTAAGCAATGCAACACATTAAATGCTTTTTGTATAAAACCAAAGCTAGAAAACAAAGACTAAAGGTCTGAAAAACTTTTTTCAAAAGGTGATTCTCACTTTCAGGCTGGATATCACCCACCTGTTTCAGACAATGTTAAAATACCAGGGGTGTTGCGGAGATTTCGATAGGTAGTTCCACTAATCACTTGATACGCTATTGCCATCATAGCTGAGGCACTCAGATGCTCCAGGGATGAACACTGTGAGAGGTGTTGATAAAAGGTTGTCTAGAAAATCATCAGCTGCTATAAATAGGTGTCCACCAAGGACCTGATTGTTTTCTAGTGCTATCTCTTCTTGTGTTAGAATGAACATTCATGGTAATAATGCTATTTTTGCCAATAATGAGCTACTCTGTTGTTGTCTAGACAGCTGTTATGCCTAAGGGCTCTTACTTCAGAAGTGAAGATGTGTTCGAATTGCTATTTGGACTGTTTTTTCTTAGGTGGTTGGCATAACTTTGGATCTCACCTATGGTTTTCTTTACTGGCTTGTGCAAGATGGTCTATGTCTAAACCTATACAGAGCTTCTCTCTGCAAAGAAGGGTAAGTAAATGTATAGCAGAGGTAAGAAAGTCTGTATTTTCTAGATTTTGGAATACTTTTTAAGAAAAAATGTTGTCCAGAGCTGGGCACACTGTTTACTAATTTAACAATAAACGAAAAGGAGAGTTAATGATCACAGCTAGCTGATGGCAAACTACATGTTGAGATGGTTGGTAACAGAGTTTTACAGTGAGAGAAACACAGTGTGGAACCTCAACTGAACTGAGGTCATGCTCACCAGTTTTTAGACTTAGCTTTAGGAAATAGTTGCTGCTTATTTTCTATTTTATCTTGGCATTTACAACACTTGACAGTTTCCAAGTGCCTGGAGCTTTTTAACTAGCTCGTCTTTCATGAAGCTCAGGACTTTATCTGACACCACTTTCTCACCTGAGCAAACAGTACTCAGCAGGCTTTCCTCTTGATCATCCTGGACATGAAATGGCAATGTTATTCCTGTAAGGCAAAGTTTAAAAAGACAAACCATAACAAACCCTATTTGTGGGTTAGCTTGATTATATACTACAACCTTGAGAAAAAACTGTGGTTTGTTCTCTAACTGACAAGGGTACAATGCATAATACTTCATGAGAATATGTTTTTGCTCCCTTCCTTGTGGGGAATGCCATTCCTTATATTTTTCAAGCATCAGAATAAACTTCTTAAACTTAATTGAGTAGTATCTGTATTTACATGTGCTCATAATATTGCAGGCTGGCTTTGTGTGGATCAGCTGAATTTTCTGACTGATTTTAGGCTTGTTATGATTAATAGCAAAAATTTAAAGAATCAAAATATGTTGATTAGTTTTAGCTGGAATACGCAGCTCCATTGTGAACCAATTGGCAGCCATGAATCATTGTCCCTGACGTGCCAGAATACAGAGATTAGAAGTAATCCATCCTAATGGACCTGATGGTGTGACAAAGCTTTTCCAAATTTGTTTTGGATGGCATGTGTATAAGCTCAAAGACATTTCTGAGATGGCAAAATGATGCCTCTCACAACATACTTAATCTCTTACCCAGAGGATAATTTGGAACCTAAAAAGACCTGTAAGTTTTGGCATACAATACACAAGGCAGATCACCAGTGATCCCAGTGAAGAAAAATATTAATAGAGCTTAATAAATAATGGAAGGAAACTAGCAGGGCCAAATAAATCTGGGTTCCTGATGCAATGAAGTAGAATGAATCTCATGCTCTGAAGTAGACTTCACTGTTTCAATGGAATTGCTGAGAGAAGGAGGGCTGATTTTTCAAAACACTCATTTTTCTGCATCTATGCAGCAGAATATGAAACCATTTTATAATTGTTTGCCAATGAAATAAAGGGAATGAAGGCCTTTTTGTTCTTTCTGCAATGTTTCATATTCTGAAAAATGTTCTGCTTTAAAGAGCTTAAAGAAAACTTTTTGATTTGTTTTCCTGCCTCCTACATAAGTACTAAGAATTTGAATTATAAGAAACTTACCAATATGTCAAACATTGCATAAATCTGTTCCCTCTACATGTGTGCTATCATTTTGCTGATTTCATACGTTTCCACAGTTGTGGTAATGCCATCGTCACAGAATTTGCAGCATGGAGTACTTCAGAATTGTCTCAGAGTGCACTGGAATACTACAGTGGTCGTCTGTTCTGGATTAACAGGCTTCAGTTCATTACAGCCCAGGAGGTCAACCAGAGCTTTAGCATTCCCTTCTCACAACCAGCAGAGTTTACAGCCTTTACCCTTGTTCACACATCGCTTAAACCTTTGCCAGGTATGTTATTTTCTTTATCTAAACTCCTTTATAAAGGTATTTACTGTCAGCCTGCAATTCTTCTTTCTTGAAATTCTGTAGTCATTTGACAAAAGGTAAGGACAAGAGGAATTTATTAATAAATATATACACCTGATATATACATATATATATACACACACACACATCTATCTATCTATCTATCTATCTATCTATCTATCTATATCTATATCTATATATATCAGGATTATGTGCAATTATAAAAGCTGATGGTATGGGTATGGATAAAAAGAATTCATGGTGTTGTTATTTATTGTTTCTATTTAATGATAGTTTACAGAATTTACTTTAATGTTTTAAGTCACATTTGAATAGCCTGTCTATACCTCACATTCTCTAGATTATTATTATTTCTTCCATTTATGGACAGGAAGCTTTTCTTCTACGCCAAAAGTGATTCCAGATCCAGTGCCAGAGTCTTCCTTCAGCATTAAAGGAAATTCCTCAAGTTTCCACGTCACGTGGAGTCCCACAAAGGTGGAATGGGGAACTGTCTTTTACTGCGTGGGATCGAAAGCTCTGCAAGTGAGGACACTGATGCCATCCCTTCCTATTATCTACATGTATTACGGCATCTACTTGCTGATGTATCTATTTTTAAAAGGAAATAGAGTTTGTTTCTTCTCCAGCATTTACAAATTGTGGTCAAGAACCAAACTAAATTGCAAACAGAGTGCAAGTTGTCCAGTTTCTCCACCCCTGCAGCCAGCAGTGGCTCTGGGCTAGCAGCTAGAGCATGAAGAGCCAGGCGAGGAGTTCACAGTGATCGAAGATTCCTGAGAAGGCCTCTCACAGTAACTCAGAGACAGAAGGGTCCTCTGAGATGACAGTGGGACAGCCTTTGCCTGAATGTGAAATCTAGCCTTCATCCACCCTTAACTTCAGTGCATTTGGCTAGCTTTACTTTAAATTCAAAGGGCAGAATCCTAGCACATTGCTACACATCACTGCATCGCCACAGGAGTTGGTGAAACAACGACCATTCACAGGAACAGATGCTGTGTTTTGATTTAGGTGACCAGTTTAATGAGGGAATTTTGGGAAACTGAAGGCCTTTCTGAGCAGGAAAAGAGTCTTGCTTTATTTTGTTCTATTTTATTTCATTTGCAGTCTCTGGAGAGTGAAGGATGCCTCCATTCCCATAACTTGACAGTGCCATCCTACCGAGTGGATTGGCTGGAACCATACACACTCTTTGATTTTACAGTCACTCCATACACATACTGGGGCAAGGCACCAGTGACATCTGTATCCCTTCGAGCCCCTGAAGGAGGTACTAAAATTTTAAATCTTGTTCCTCACGTGTAATGGGTACTGGGAGCAGCGCAATGTCAGCAAGTGAAACCCTGGAGAAGGATGAGCAGCTTTCAGAGCTAGTCAGCTGCAGGCAGAGTTGCAAGGACATGTTTCTGAGAATCTCTGGCAATTATCTGTTGCGAACATAAATGCAGACAGTTGAAGTAATAGAACTCAAAACAGAAAATTCAGGACAATATATCCCCCATGTGCCTGTGACTACAAGCAAGAAAGAGAATTTGCATTCATTACAATGAACACCAAAGGCGTCGTGCAATATCTTAACCACTTACTAAATTTTTAATAAATGTTATGCACTTTTTACTCTTGCTTCAGTGTTTATTTTTGCTCTTATGCATGTCAAAATTAAGTCAGCTAAAATATAGTGCTGAGTGACTGAAAAAGCTTATGAGATGCAGTAGATTTTGAAGTGAATAGGAGAGGGGATAGAATACGGTCTGTGTCGTGAAAATTTATACAGCCCCATAGTTACATACAGGCCTTGGCTAAATAGATTTGTCCCAATCTTGGTGCTGAAGTGCATTTTTTCCCTGTTTATACAGCTCTTTCTTTTGGTTAGGCAAGTTAAAATCAGATATCCACACACCAATAAAAACCAGAGAAGAATTACCATGAAGTTTTACATAATCTTCTGTAGTTTACACCTCACCAATTGCTCTATGTGTCTGTCAGCACTGGGGATGTAAAGCTCAGGCTCAAAACTAATAGTTAGTTATGAGGTAGAGTTTGTATTCTAATAGGAGTATTTTGTTCTGTGGATTTTATTTTTTTATACAGTTCCTTCAGCCCCCAGGAACCCTAGAATATATGTGTTACAAAATAACCTGCGTGACGGTGAAGGGAAAGTCCTTGTAGAGCTCAGGTGGGACAGACCTGAAAGGGACAATGGAATATTAACACAATTCAGGATTTACTATCAGCTGTTGAATCAGAGCAGCACTGCTGGCACTTTCACGGAGTGGATTGAAAGCTATGTTAAACCCACCAAGATGCAGTTTTGTCTCAAGGACGTGCTTCCCAGCCTCACTGTAAGGTTTCAGGTATGAAAAATTATTAAGCTTGTCTCATGCTGGATGGTAGATGTTATCTGTGCAGTCTGATGTGTTTGCCTGGGAGATGTTTTCTTGGCCTGGGGCAAGAGCTTGTGGTTTCTGCTTGTAAAACTGCTGATTTGCTGACTCACCCATGGACACCTGGCTCAACCTTTCTGTGTATCACACTGTTCGCTAAATGGTGAAGCCCAAAAGTAACTTTTCTAGAGGTTTCCCCAAGCCACTGCTAAAAACTGCAAGTTGAACACAGATTCAGCTGATCTGGTGGAGAGTGACAGGACTTTTGAACAGAGCCATAGTTTGAGAAATGCAAGGACTCACGTGGCTTCCAGTTCAAAACTCATCGAGAAGTCGTATTTTCATTGTGATAAAAGTTTTGGAGCGTACAGAACGTGTGCTTGAAAGACAAGTTAAAAGCATGAGAGCATGTGATAGACCAGATACTAATAGAGGAGAGCGCCATGTTGGTTGCAAGGTCAATGAATAGTAGGAATGGTTCCAGACAGGGAAAGGATGCAAAAAGACTGTCTGGAGTTGTTTGAGCTCTAATTGTTAGATACAGCATGGATTGTCAATCTCTGGGCCACTGCTTAAAATTCTCTTCATAGCCACAGTCCCAACCTGAATGTAGCCTTTGAACTGACCAGCACTGCCTCATGCCAAACAGAGCACACACCTATGTTCTGAGATGAGCTGACTGGGGTTTTGTCTCTCAAATGCAGTCTTTCATGCTGTTAATTAACATAAGTATCACTCTCCTGTCCCACAGGTGCAGGCCTTCACTTGTGTAGGTCCAGGACCTTTGTCTGATGTGGCAGAGAGGAATTCATCAGGTGCGGATGATTTAGTTGCCATCTCATGGTTTGTGTGCAGTAGCTGGTGAAAATATCAGTACAAGAATTTGGCAATCTGATAAATAGCCTCCAACATTTTATGTGACATACAGCAGACACAGTGGAGGAAACAGTTACATCCTTTGATACGAAAGATTAACACATTCCTTACCATTAGACTAAATTTGGAGAATTTCAAGCCTTTCCTCAAAACTATGCTAAATTTGCTTTTTTGTGCAACTCCAGGTTAGCATGGAACAGTAGGTTTTTGTCTTTAATCTGTGTGCTGCCAGAGATCACAAAATATTTCTATTTAGGCTAGGAGAGTTAGATATTCACTAGAGATCATAGGCTATTTCTGCTTGGGCTGTTAAAGGTAATTAAATGAGCAAACCTGTTTTATTATACTTATATTTGTTAGGTAAGCATTCACAATGCTCCTGAAAATATCTTAGTAGTTTGATTGTGATGACAAGAGGGCATCTCATTATTTATTTACCGTGACATACTCCGAAATACAATAAGTTCAGACCCATCATTTATTTGTATCTCATACATTCCTTATGAACGACTGATTATCTGGGATGGAGCTTTTTTTGTAAATTCTGTTGTGCCCTTTTCCTTCCAGATCTTTTTCCCGTCCCAACTCTAATTACTATTTCTGCCAACAAGCTGTTTCTTACTGACATGGACAGTGATCATACCATATGGGAACTTTCAGCAAAGACTGATATAAAGGACGTCTGTTATACTGCTAATGATGACAAAGCATACTATGTCACTGAAGATTCTCTTTTTATTTTGAATATGCAGAATGCTTCAATGTTTCAGGTATTCCTTTATTCACTCCCTTACTTGAGAGAATCTAGGAAAGTGTGTGGCCATTATTGTCATTATTTTATGGCCAACTGTGTTTTTGAAAAAGTAGAAATGACCAGAGTATGCCATTGTTAAAGTTGTCCTATTAATCATAAATGGTTTTACTGACATCTGCTTTGCTGATATTTTTTCAGATATTTAATTTGGAATTCACACTATTAAATACAAGAGGTTTATATTTTGTATCACGTTTAATTTAGTTTAATTTAATTTATTTCATTCTAATTTCAAGAATATGGAAGCAACAATTGATATTTGTGAAACAATAGTTTTGAGTTGTCTAAAAATACTGCCAATCCATAGCACATCTTTGTATTTTGACTTCTGCTTCCCAAGTAGACATTTTTCTTCCAGAAACAAATTGAATTTCATAATGTCCTAACATCAAGTTAGAAAATTCTGTCCTTTTTTATTTTTTTCTGAAGTTTTTCGAAGATGCATATCTTCACAATGTCACAGCCATCACAGTTGACTGGGTTGCAAGACATCTCTTTGTTGCCCTGAAAACACCACAGAATGAAACTCAAATACTTGTTATTGATCTTGAGCTCAAGAAAAAATCTCTAAAAGCCTTGGACATGCAGCTGGGCAAAAGTAATTCGATTGTAACATCTCTGTTGTCATATCCTTTCTTAAGGTAAGGTGCATGTTACTAATAACTTTTTTAGAGCAAGTTTTAGACATGATTTTCATTAAGACTTGAACTGTTAAGGACCAAAAAGGACTTTTTATAGTAGATGAGTTTTTGATTATGTAAATCTCAGGAATTTTTGGGTGTAATACCACTTTAGTACTGCTAGTTGAGCTTGGATTTATCTAATCTCAAGAAGATGTCTGTGGTTGAGTAAAGATTTCAAATTATGCTTAAAATCGGAGAGGTTCTTCTGTATAAGTAGTGCAAATGAAACTCATCACCAGACAACAATGTTTTTACAGTAACCATTTTATCCAGAATAGTCAGTTATTGTGGCCTTCCATACAAAAAATAATCCTTTGGCACTTGGAATTTGCAATTACACTGCTGTAGTTACCTGGTTTTGAATGTTTGGGAGATTTGTGATTAGTTACTCTGTTACTCAGACTAGGATTGCATTTAGATTGGCCAGGTTGAAGTTTTTCTACTGAAAGCAATGCATTTTCTTTGATAGCCGCTTGTACTGGATGGAAGAGCTTGATCATGGCAGCCGCATGTTTTATTATGATATTCTGAATAACACTGTGCATCACATCTTGGGACACGGGTTGGTAGAAAAACAGATGAGGAACTACTGCACCTGTAACGTCACAGAAGCAGAGCTAGGAAGACCTCTGAGTATAGATTTGTCTGACTCCAAAAATCCCCAGCTGCTTTTTATCAGAGGAGGAGATGAAATATGGGCCTCAGATGTGGATGGTTGCCACTGCTGGAGATTTACCAAAACACCAAGTTTTCAAGGTTTGAGCACTCTTTTATTTTTCTAGATAGTTTGTGATTCTTGCTGTCTCTTACTTCAAACAGCATTCGTTTCCGAAAACAGCATTTATGAAGCACTTTGGTTTTTATTAAACTAATTCATCTATAGTCAGTCTGGACAAAATGTTTGTGGTCTGTGTTTCCAGTTATGTACCCCGTTACACAAACTCGGGAAAAGAGCAATGTGAGGATATTTGCTAATGCAAGTATGTATTCTAGTAAGACATAAATCAAAGGAGATGCTACGGCCTCAAGTGCTACTTGTCAATAGAATTCACTTAGATATGAACACATTATTTTGTTCAGGTTTCATATAAGCTACACGAATTGCAATTTATCTCAGTGAAAAAATACAATAACAACTTAGGCCTGAAAATGGCATAGCAGACTTCAATATATGGGGAAGGTACTTCATGCAGGTAGGGTCTTGTATGATGATTATCAATGTTTTACTTCTTGTGATAGTAACATTTGCTCTTGGTTGCTCGGTTTTCAGCTCAGTTCTGGAGGCGTGCTGGTAAAGCTGATCTGTTACCAGAGGAGCTGTGTTAATTATTCCTGGGAGATGGCAGATCATGGTGGTTTTCACCTTGGAAAAAAGAGCAAAGTTTCTTTAGACAGCTCTTGCTTTTGTGTTCTATTTCTTGTGTTTGTTAATTGAATAGCAGTTCTCATAATTATGGATAATAAAATGCCTTCAATTCTACACTTGTGAGCTGGAATAACAGTGTCTCAGCTTCATGAGACCCACTGGAAAATACTAGGAATCTCTTCTCAAGGGGAGGTCTTCGAGGATACGCTATGGCCAAGATACCTACCATGACTCACTGAGAATGCAAGCACCCTCCTGCTGTTGTAAAATCATCTGCTCAGGGTTAATTATAAAACTTAACTGTGCAATGTTTTCCTACAGGTAATAAAATTGGCAGCTTGACTGCGGATAACAAATTTATATACTGGACTGCTGAAACAAAGAAATACACCGAAATTTGGCTAGCAAACAAAGAAAGCAGAAGACTCTTTCTTCATGAGAGAGCATACCATGCACTGAAAATCTTAGCTTACAGCTCAGCAGCACAGTCATATCCAGGTAGAGGGGATCTGGCTTGTTTTGTAAATGTAACCAGTTTATTTCAGAGCACGTATTTAAGTTGCGGGTTGTGCTATGTGTGTTTATGTAAAGTATGCTTTATGGATGCAGGTACCTTCTACAGAGAAACAATTTGCCTATTTTTAAAAGGATGAATATAAGGACCGGCCTTCTGTTGGATATGATGGAAGGCCATGATGATGAACATTGCCCCTGTTTATTAATGCCAAACTATGCCTATTTTCGAAGTTGTGTCAGACCTGGAGATTTAGAAAAGGTGGTACATGTTACAGAACAGAAAAAGAGCAAATACGTTCCACAGTGCTGTAGCAAGAGTTTGATAGTGATCCCTGTTATGACACGGATTTCTGAGTTTGTTCACAAGTATGTAAAACTGAAAAAAAATCAGTCCTTCCAAACATGAAATCTGCTTATTAAAGTGATTTATGAAGAAGTACCCAAGAAACAATTACAGGTTATGCTGTAGTAGGCCCAGGCTTCACTTAGAACTCCTAATATTTTAAACAAACCATTGTAGAATGATAATGAGAGAAATAAAACATTAGTTTAAATAGAAAATTAGGATTCATGGTACCTATAGGGATTATCTTTGTAAATGCAGAGGTTTAGAAGAGCTACTAGCATGATGAATATATTCAAAACAATTCTTGAACTCCAGTTTTGCATAAAAAATGGCAAATATACAAGAGAATGTTTTAACAAGGGACTTCTTTGGAACAAAAAATTTCACATTCATTTGGGTAGCTGGTACAGTCATGCCTGCCTGCAGCTGCTCTGACCAATGCTCAGGCTATTCATGCCAGCGCTTTGGGCATGTTTGTTCTCATGAGATCTGTGTGGGCTTGGCATTGGTACAGAAGCTTGGTTTGGCCCTGGTACAGAATGTGCCAATCCCTATCCTCAGGGACAAGGTTTCCTGCAAGAGCCGCAGGCTTAGCTGGTGCAGAAAGGGAAGAACCAAATTTCAGTCCAAATGGATTATTTCTACCCAGAGACCCACATGGAGATTTTCTGATTTACATTAACTGTTGCAAATATATTTGGAGGAATATGCATGAACCTGACTTTGGTAGGAATGGCAGGGTTGTTCCTTTTGGGAGAAAAGAGCTTCACTATGAGGTCAGTTGTTCTGGCCTAAGGGCAAGCATTTGTCCTTGTACCTTCTTCCCTGTGCACATGCCTGAACATCTTCCTTCTTAGCAGGAAGTCCATTCAATATATTTTTATTTTGTTTTTGATAGTACTTCGAGTGATGAGGAAATCTTTTGTTACGTTTTGGTAACTGTCAGTGTAGTTTTCTACTGTTTTCTCCCCCCAAACTCCTTTTCTACCTCCCAAATTTGTCTCTCCTTACCACATTACACGTGGAAAGCTGCTTGGAACAAAAAGCAGATAACGTTTAATTGCTAGAGAAAGGCACTGTCTATTCTGCATATCTGTCTTTTCTGTAACAGGCAAATTTGGGCTCATCGGTATGTACTGCACTTAAAAACACAGCAACTACAATTTGCTTTTCCATCTTCTACTTCAAGAAGAACCTAAATTCTTTGTTAAAGTTGTATCTTATCAAAGATAAATGAGAGTTTCTTTGGGGACCACTATTTTTGTGTCCATGAAAGCAATCAAATAAAGTACTTTCAGGTGGGATTTTTTTCTGTTTCTCTTTGGGAAAGCAGAAAGAATACTTTGTAGTTGTGCTTTCTCATAAGAATGGTGGTAGAATCCCAAGCAAGTTTGAACTGGACCAGCCATAATTAACTTTTCCTTAATCTTTTGATGTCTTTCCTAGATAAAAGATGCCTGATTCTCTTGCCAGATGCTGAGGAACCTACTATCCTTGCTACAACTAACACCAGTTTTACATTAAGCTTGCCATCTGTCACACCACAGCAGCTATGCCCTGGCATATCCCAGCCTACACCGACGTACCTGGTGTTCTCCAGACAAATGACAAACATCTGCAGGAGCTCGAGATACTGTTTGTCTACTTCACAGCAAAAAACATTGGTATGGCTATTTCACACAGAAATGCATGTGATATCACATATAAACAGGGAATGTTTATAGTAATTTTATGAGACATTCTGTAGATTTCTATCAGCGAGTTTTTCCATTTCTACATCCCAAAAGTAGCTGTCCTTTCTCTCTTGTATTTGGTAAGTGGTAGATTCCTTAGTTTTCCTTTGTGCAAGTACCCCTCTACTTTTTGGCTTGCCTTTTCCTATGAGCTCTCTTTTCTATAGGGACGCATGACCAAAACCGTGATTTTAACGTTCTTTTTTTAAACACTAAAGCGTATTACAACGCAAAGCAACTACTACATTACTTTTTTAACACACATTTCATTGACAAATGATTGGGTTGACATAGGACTCTCTTTTCTAAGAATGCATTATCTGAATTTGACTTACAGGAATATCAGGGTCCTATTGCTGTCTTAGAAAATCTACAGCCATTTTCGAGTTATGCCATAGAAGTTGCAGTGAAAAACTACTATTCAGACGAGGAAGCGCTGTTTGTGGGAGAAGTCATAGTTGGCACAACTCTGTATGGAGGTTTGTTTCATATTTTATTCTGATTTTGAACAGAGTTCTCATCTCAGTTAGAGAAAGGTGTATGCAAGTTTGGGTTGTAAATCAGAAAGCAGACAAATAGTCTGCTTAAAATGTAACCTGTGTAGATCTTCACAAGGTTTTGGCAAGCAGACTTGATGAATTTGTAAGATTCATAAGACATGTATATATTCTTAAATGCTCTGTCTCCTTGGCTTCCTGAGGAAAGATAAATTATGGTTAAAAGTGATTAAACAGTTGCAGTTTCTGCCTTGGACCACATCTTTAAATAAGTTGTATTTGAATGTATATGTGGTTAAGTATGTTTAGATATCTGTATTATGTATTCATTCAGCGTTCAGATTTTTTTCCCTTGGCTTGACGTCATTCTCATAATTGCTGCTTCTAAGGATAATGCGGATTTGTTTTGTTGTGAGCCAGGCTGAAAAGACAACACTTCATTTTTACTTTTGGCCTAAATGACAACAGCCCATTTTCAGTTGATTTCAAGAATTTTGATGTGCCCTTTCAGTCCTTGTTCTTTGACAATGCTACAGTCTGGGCTAGATGCCTCCCATGCTTGTAAATACCTCAGTTAGGGCAGGAAGACGCTTCTACTCATTCCCTGCTTCACTCTACCTGTTTGCAGCTGTGGGGCAGCTACTGTGCCAGTTTCCTTGAAGCTCTTGACATCTTCCAGAAAGAAAAAAATCACACAAAATGCGCATGTTATGCTTTTGCACGTGTTGCAACCCAACCCAATAGAGCTACATTGCTCAGTGCTTTTTCTTGTTTTGCATGTGTATTTTTGTACATGCACACTTGTACTTGGCTTCACAAGGAGCTGCCTTTGTGCTTCTCTTCAGATAATTTTCTCAGTGCTTCTGCTTGACTCGCTTGCTGAAAACATGGGAAGCCATTACAAGAGGTAGCTATTCCCCATAGTATACGTAGTGCTTGCTCTTCTGTCGTGTCAGTTTTTCTCTGTCGTGCCCGGTGTCACCAGCCAGTGTCAGCTTGATTCACATAAACCCTTCACGTGCAAAGCCATCAGGCACCTCTCTTAATTCCTGAGTCAGTGAGTCAGGATTATAGCCAAGTCTACATGACAGCATGTTTTGCAGAAGGACTGGGTTGGTGGTGCCTTGGGATACCTCAGGATGTGGGAATGCTGTGGCCCCCAGCTTCACTAGTTTTCTCACGTGGCTCTTGTCCTGCAGAGTTGAAGCAGTTCTTCTTTGAGAGCAGGGTAAGGGAGTGAAATTGAGAGGCACAGCAGCCCCTGGCCCTCGGGCACTGGCTCCCTTAGCCCGGCTGCATCAGGGCTGGCTGTGGCTGACACAGAGCCATGCAGGCTGCTCAGCTGTGCATGTAGATATTGCCGTGACATGCAGTGAGGGAGCCACAGCAGGACTCTTAAAATTTCCCCTTGCCTCTTTTTACCTCTCCTTGGTTTTTGGCTTCTTCAGAAGGTGATGAAATAACTGGAATTGAAGTAAGGACAGCCACCATGTTTTTCTTACTTCCCTCAATGTCTCTTCCCCCTAGTGATGAACTGTGCCCAGGAAAACACTTTATCCAGAATACCTGGAAACAAGTACATGCCAGCAGTACTGATTTCCTTTCATCTTTCCTGAGGGATGCACTCTGTGGTTTCTTCAAGGGTTCATTCAGAGAATAATCAGCCTCTCTTTTTGCTACCATTGTCCAGAGGAGAGCGTCACCAGTGATGCTGCCTGTGGCTTCTCTTATGCACAGATCATTCCCTGTTTTTCGTGCTGGAAGTAGTCACATTTTTCCCCTTAAAAACCCTCTGTATAAGGTGAACTTCTTTTCATCTTTCAAATGAAAGTGAAACAAGGGGTGCAGGCCTATTGCCACCCTTCTTGTGGAATCCAGACATGCTGTACTTTGGAAGTTCTCTAGTTCAATTGTGCTGGTTTATTTTCTCTCAACAGTCAGATCTCTTAGCACCTGCACCATCAAGCAAATAGGCTCCCATCCTGCGTGGATCTCTGAATATTGTGAGCCAGTCTCTTCCACCATGCCCGCAGTGAGAGGACTGGAGGCAATGGCCTTTAGCTGTGATGGGAGATTCAGATTAGATATTAGAAAAAATGTTTACACTATTTGGGTGGTCAGGCACTGGAATAGGTTTCCCAGGGAGGTGGTGGAGTCACCACCCCTGGAGGCGTTTAAGAGGCAGCTGGTGTTGGGTGATGTGGTTTAGTGGTTTAGGGGTTACAGTGGCAGTGCTGGTTGGACTTAATGATCTGAAAGGTCTCCTCCAACCTTGATGATTCTACCTTCCTACGGATTCTATGGAGAAAAACAAACAAACAAACAAACAAACAAAACCCCCCAAACAGCCAACAACTCTAGCCTTCAATCAGTAAATTTCAATTCTTTGCATGGGATTCCACATCTGTAATACAAAATTTGTGTGACACATTGGTTGAATATGATTAAATACTATTGGGATGTGGCAAGAATTGACACAATTACTTCTTCATATGGTAAACTGTGCCATCCTGCAGCAGTGAACACTCTTTCAGTGATGAAACATAAAGGCAGCACATGAAATGGGAGACTGGATTGCTCCACTCAAATGGAATTTTTCAGTCTCATGAAACATGAAACTCAGAACAGGCTTCTCTAGTTGGGACAAAACAAAAAATCTGGATGAAAATCAAGATTAGACAAGATTTTACTTAGACAAAAAGCAAACCAAACCAACAAAAAACCATCTCACTCCACCTCAGCCCACAAACCCTGAGAACAGGTTTATGTATCAACATTCAGAGCTTTACACAATTTGTTGAAAAACTTCCAGCCAGCTGTAAATAGAAGGTATATGTGTCCTGACACTTATGTTCTCAATTTCATGAATGTAACTGCTAGTTTAAATTGTAATCAGATGCTGCTAGAGCCTCTTGAAGTGTGTACACTATTTAACACCTCTGAAGCTGTGTGAATTCCCTCTGCCTTTCTCTCAATTCTCTAATGAAGTGAAAGAAGCTTGGAATAATTTGCGCTTTCCATCAAATAGCAAGATAGAGGGAGTGAAAAAAAGAGGAAGACAATTAATGCATTGCTCTTGCCACAGAGTGTCACTCTTACTCCACATATGTTTTAGCTAGACAAATGAGAAATTTGTCTTCTTTCCTAGTCTAGTTTCTCTATATTTTATTAAATTATCTGTAGTCTTGCTGTTAGGATATGAATTAGAGCATATGGACTCATCATTCTGATATGTTGAGAACATAAATAGTGTAATGACTTGTTGACTTTTTGCCTACCTGGACAGCTCAGTAGGAAATAAAGAACTTTTTAATGCAGAGTAGGGACATGCTATACACCGTTACAAAGTCTGTGATCTTAAAGCTTCAAAGGAAGGGTTTATTTTCCCAGACCAATTAGTGAGTAACCAACTGGTATGGACATCTGACCAGCAACCCAGTTTCTTCCTTACACAGCTCAGCCAGGCTGTGTATTTCTGAGCAAAATTGTAAATGATGGCAAATAATGTTTAGTTTTGGTTTTTCTTCCTTCATAAGTTTCTTTTCAAGAAAAGGCTTTCCAGTTGGAATAGTGCACAGGTATGGTTTTTTTGTGTGCGTATCCAAGTAAGCACCATATTAAACTCACATCTGAGGCCCTGATTAGGAAACTAAGAGAGAGCAGGAATTGAGTGGTATGACTATAAATGTAGAGGTTTGGGACAGCAGCTGTTTTTCTGTTGTTGTTGGGTTTTGGGGTTTTTTTGTCTGCTTGCATGGTAGGATAGCTGAGAAGATACTAAAAATATTTTGAACTTGTCTGCAGTTGACTGACTATACAATAATATGAGTTTTACATGTGCAGGGTTTCAGTCCTGTAAATGAATTGTATTCATACACCTTCTTCTCTTTCCTTGGTGACATTTCTTGACTTCTCTAAAAGGGGGATTAATTTTTCTTCCTGTTTCAGTACCAGAGGCCGTTGACACTATTAAAACATTAGTTTTGTCTGACACCACCATCAACATATCTTGGAGCGAACCTCTGAAGCCAAATGGACCTCTTGAATCCATCCGCTATCAAATCTCTGTCAATTTTTTGCCTCCTGTCCCAGCAACACCTTTACGAAAAAGTGAATTTTCGAATGGGATGCTTGCCTGGTCTGTCAGCGGGCTCCAACCTGGAACAAATAATTCATTCAAGGTATAATTGCAAGTAGTTTTACTGGTTTATTCGACCTGCAAATCTTTAGACGGCTCTTCTATAAGGTAGGCAAATAAAAGTGTCCGATGTGGATTCATAAGAACAAAATGTACTGCTTCTCCCTTTACAGATGAAGGCTTAAAAAAATATAGTAAATTATGTATCTGCACAGTAGGTCTATGATCAGAGTGACATTTTCAAAAGTAACCAGGTAAACACGTTGTCTGCAGAATGTGCACTGGGCATCACAAATAGCGTGATTTACGCAGTTGGGTGAACGTTCAGATGATGTCAGGAGGGGATCCATAGGTATTAATTTGCTTTTGGGCTTTTGTTAATGATTTGGATAGTATAATGGGGAATATATATATACGCACATACCTAAATACCTGTATGCGTGCATGCAAGTATGCGTACCCAAACATAGGTCACACTTGCCTGTGGCTTAGTGAAAAGCAGTGTGCTAAGGCACCTCTTGACTTTCTTTTTTCTGCCATTCTAAAACCCTGCCTAATATGTGATGTGACATCTGCATGTCTATGTAAGAGTGTGTGGCATTTAAGAAAGGTCTGGAAAGAGAAGGGACTTGGTAGAAAGCTGAGATGAGAAACTAAGAAAAGTCTCTGAGGAAGGGTACTCCTGGACATCAACTTTCATCCTGAAGGCGTATAACCCTGCAGCTGTGAGGCTCAAAATCTTTCTACACCTATGTCTGTATTGCCTGAATACTGTGTTGTTCAAGAAGTTAGTCTTCCAAACACTTGGTGTTGCTAAAGCAAAGCTGCCTTTCCAACTGCTCCAGTATTGTGCAGTTCATCCATTCCTTTACAGGTTCTTGCTTTTCATCCTGATGAGAACTGGTTTTCTGAAAGTGTCCCTGTCATTGCAAAAACTTTTGAGACGCCAGCTGCACCTATCAACATAGTCCCCAGAAATACCAGTTTCCAGCTAGAGTGGAGAGCTCCTCTGCATGTCAATGAAAGCAGTTTCTGGTTTGAGCTGTGTAAGGTAAAAATACCTCTAAATTTTGGGGTGGGTTTTTTTCACATCTGAGAAAATTTAACCTACTCTGTCCTGGTAAGCAGGACAGGGTGGGTGACAGGATGTACATGAAGAGTCTCAGTAGATAATTTGGGCATGATGATGTCAGTCTTAGCTGCTCAGCAGGGGCAGGATGGAGCCAGTGTTTGCCAGGAACCAGGAGGAGTGCAGCTGTAGCATTTAGTATTCCACAGTGCCAAAGAACATCCTGGATGACCTCACCAGAATTCCTCCTGAGTCTCCTGTTTCAGCAGTCCTATCCCTGTTTCCTCACTTCCCTGCCCCAACTGGGTTTGCAGTTGCAAATCCTATGTCTGCCCTGCACAAGAAAAAAAAAGAAAAGGGTTTTCAGCAACAAATATTAGCTACAACCTAGTATCTGGATTTTATTTTGCTGTGATAGAGGTTAGGAGAAAATGCTGGAGAGAAGACCAGATCCAAGGAGTAGGAAGTAAGCGCTGCAGTGAGAGCAGCATGCATGGAAACTTCAGACTTCAACACCTGAACCACTGGACGCACAAAAAGTCATCTGTGAAACTGGATGATACAGATTCTTTGGTTATAGAGAATCAGATTCATTAGGCCTACACCAAACATTTCCCTGCCCTGAAACAAATGTCACATCACAATTCCACTAACCCACCTCCTTTCAATTGCATCATGGCAAGCTGAACTCATGGGCATGTCACGATGATCCAGAAATATAAGGGGAAGGCTCCTTTTGGCTGTGTAAAGCAGGCACTTAATCTGTTGTTCTTTGTTACTGCCAAGACTTGTAGGTCTCCTGAAAACAAAGAAGAAAATTAGGGTTTGTGTCCTTGGTCTCTGAGAGGACAAAGTCCCACGGTTGAAACAGCACCTGCGTCATATTTCCACTATGATATTAAGAGGTGGCAAAGTAGTTAATCTACCCAGGAATAGAACTGTGACACACTTTCAGCAGAGCAAGAAAGTTGACCATAATGATATTTTCTTTTCCTAGTGGCCAACAAAAAGTGACTGGTTTTCTCCTGCAAGCACTATGTGCACAGGAAATCTTGTTTACACATGCAACCTCACAGGAACTCTTCCTTGGACCAACTACTTTGTAAGAGTAACAGTAATTTATGTTACAGGAGTGAAAACCACTTCCTCTTCGACAAGCTTTAAAACTACAGGTAAGCACTTAATGCAGGATGACACAATTTTAAGATTCTTTTCAGGATGTGAATATTAAACGTAATATTTTCTAAAATTTAGCGGGCAACTTTCTTATACTAAGACCCAATAGTTCTGTGTGTTTGAAAAATGAATAACACGATACCATACCTTCAGATGTAATAGGGGGAAAGAAATTAGGTTCATTTCCAAGTGGAGCAGAAGAAAGAGTGAGGGGAACTGAAATGAAATGCCTATAATTCATTTCATTTCATATAATATACTGGTGAAAGGCTGCGTGTGAGTAAAAATTTTGGAATTTATCCATCACAAAGAGAAGGCCAATGATTCATTCTCTATGAGGATTATTAGTGTAGGTCCTCCTTCCTTTTGTGTGTCTAAACACCCTTGTTCACACCAAATTTTTCTCTGTGCCTGTTAGCCCTTTGTCATGCTACAAACATGTCTTAAGTGTTCTGTTTCTTCCCCTGTTTGCCTTAAGCTGGTGTGCCCAGTAAGCCAGGAGTTCCTAAAAGAGCAGAAGACTCTAAAAACTCTCTACAGTGGGAAAAGGCTGATGACAATGGAAGCAAACTGACATACTACATCTTAGAAAGCAGGTAAGCAATGCGTGAGGAACTCTTCCCATAGGTAGCAGCCCAGAACAAATCTGGGTGTGCAGGGGTTTTCAGGTTGGCTCTGATGGGAAGAATGAAATATATATGTTGCAAAAGGCCCTTCGCATTGGGATCTCTTTCTTACATAAACCAACCACCAATAATTTCCAGTAATTCTGGGAAAACATAGAAGGAAATATACACTAACAACGTTTTCAGAGCAATCTTGACGTACAATTATATACTTGGATCTATGTCAATGAATTAGAAGATTTAGAGATAATTTCAAATCTCAAGTCTCAGCTTACATGTAGTATGTATTTTTGGCTAAAATATAAGTATAAATATATTAGTGTTCAGAAGACTCAAAGAAGGTGTTGTAACATTGCCAGAAATTAAGTATTCCTACCCATGTGGGATGACTGTATAATTTTTAAAATGCTCTGTCATCAAATGCTACTTGCCTGGGCTGTACATGTCAGACAAGAGTGCCAGCTCACTCTTATTCCTGCACTGTCATTAGAAGGGCTGACTGGGCAGGTTAGGGTATATTAATGTGGGCAGTGACTTTGAACTTCTATTTTTTTGACCGTGACTCTGGAGAGATTTCTTTAAAGCAGTCAGTGCGAAGCTTAATTAATGTATTATTTAAACATTAGGAGAGTCCATCTACTGAGATATTTCAGTGATTGTTTGAAGTCATTACTGATGGAGGGAAGCACTTTTCTAGACTCAGCCATTATTTCTTTCTCTGTGCTTATGAAAGCTAAGGACTGACAGCACTCTGGAGCTGGAAATGCTTTACCTGTATAAGTTTTCACCCAGACATATTTTCCTGGTGCTGTAAGCTTCCTATGGTTCTGTGAGCATGCAGGAGTACTGACCTGCATGCTCTGAGAAAACAATTATTTTGATATGCCAACAGTCTGTTCCTGACGTTTTGCAGATGGGTAAGGAAAGGTCAGTCCCTTGGCCTGTGCCAGGGCTGTGCATTAGCTGCTGTGCTCTCCAGACTCCCACTTCTTACTCATCTCTGGGATCATAATGCATCACTGAGGTGGTCTTTTAATGAAATAAGCTTTTCTCTTGCAGTTTGAATGTACACATGTTGATGTTTTTGACTGAATTTCACATCAGGTAGAAAAATGTTAAGTCAGTTGCGCAGCATTCTAGAAAATGCAGTATTTCTTTTAAGCAACCTCTATTTTCCAGACATCTCTAGGGGCAGCATGTACACACCAAAGACATGAATATAGAGTCTTCCCATGTCTTTCTGGTTTAGAAGTGTTTGGCTTTTTTTCTTCATTAAAGTGTTGGGAGAATGAGTGACATGCTCATGAAGGTCATTTCACGTGGTGTATTACGGTGTTGTGTGACATGAAATCATATTTCAGATGTGGCCTTTCAAGTTTAACTATGTGGTCTTCTTTTGGTTGGTGAATAATCAGCTCTGAATTTATTGTGAGCAATCAATCTCAGTCCAATGGGGAAAGGAAGAAATACACCCAGCAGTCAGCAGATACTACGGGAAAGTGGCTAGCTAAAGAATGGTACCTTCACTGCCAATGACTTGCTTCCTGTTTAGCTTGTGAAACCTGATGCACAAGAAACACTGAATTCCTCTGGGTCTGGGAGAGCAAAAAGCTCAAGCACAGTAGAAAAAAACAAATGTGAGGTTTTTTTCAGAAAGCTAAATAAGAAAGTTTTGAAATCTTGGCTGTGAGGCACATGCTGAAACAGGTGAATTAGCCATGTACCGAACAGTTTTTTGTGTCTAAAATGTTCTAGTATTTCATTTCCAGTGCCAAGATAAAGCTGTTTGATTCCTTGCATTGCTGAAATGGCGTGGCTCAATTTTCTTCTCTGTAGCCAAAATCCCATGACCAGATTGAGCTTTCATGCAGGCAGAGAAATGCTGTGAAAGCCATGAAACTGAAGCAAAAAATGGAGCGAGGGTGAAGCAGTAAACTGCCCTCCTGGCATTAATGACATTCCTGTGTCATGCTGTGCATGTTGCAGGAAACAGTCTGGCAACAGCAGTGATGTGAAGTCCATGTGGGAGGTGGTTTACAATGGCTCCTGTGGCAGTATTTGCACGTGGAAGGCCAAGAACTTAGAAGGAACTTTCCAGTTCAGAGCAGCAGCTGCAAATGTGCTGGGACTTGGTGAATACAGTGACATTAGCCTGGATATAATTTTGAGTGAAGGTATGTCTTGTGCTTCTGAATTCTGTTAATCTTTTTCTTGTTATTCTTAACAGTCATACCAATTTATGAACATAAACTGGCTGTTTTAATAACGATATTCCTGCAAAGGTAATGTGTCTCACAGGTAATAAATGGTGAAGTTTATTCCACTACTAGTGCTCATCCAGGCTCTTTTGCTCAGAACAGTGAGCCTGAAAAGTGCTTCTGCTCATCTATACCGGTTTGTCTCTGTGGCTCTGCCGCTCTGCTTTATGATGTGATTCTTGAAAAAAGGCAAGCTGACATACTGGATAAAGATATCTGAATTACTTCTCGCCTTCAGTATTCAGAATGTTAGACTTACACTTTGTGGGTGCTCTGGGAAATCCCACCTTGAGTAGTCAAACAGTTCAGCATTTTCTGTTTCTGTGAATACATTAGGTCATTATCACAGGAATGGCCCAGATCTGGGGGAGAAGGATTGTTCTGACCAAATGCACATCCACCTACAGCCTACAAGAGAGCTTTGTGCAGTGGAAGACTTTTACATAGCTGAAGGGTTCTCTCAGGTGTGCTCCATTCCATGGGACTGATGTTGCAGGCATACACAGTAATTAAGTTATTTTCCCTTTCTCCTTAACAGATAATGTGATCTCCATGGGCACCATCATTGTCATTGCTTCTGTGACTGGAGTTGTTGTGCTGTGTTTGGCTGTGGTCATGCTATTTGTTTTTGGTATGTGACTGAGTTTTTTGTTTACCTTTGGTTTGCCAGGCCTCAGTGAAGGGCAGTTCAGGTGGGGGGAAATGACTGCCCTCCAGATTGAGGAAAATTCTGAACCACCCCTAGGATGGGAGCTGGCAGGAATCTGTATATTCTCATTCTTTGAGGCCCTAGAGATGGTTGATTATATTTTTGATACCAAGGGCAGGATAGAAATTCACTCCATCTTCAGGCATTTCATGCTGTTGGTTACCTGCAGGGAGAGCACAGGAGTGCTTAAGGAGCTCTAATGCTTGTGTGTATCCTTATAAAAGCTTGTAGCTTACGATTCTCGAGTTTGGTACTACATTTATTCACCAGAGGGTCCCATTTTCTTTCTCTTACGCTTTGTCCCTGAAGAAAGGATGCAATAATTACCCTGAGATGCAAATGTCCACATGTGATGGTCGTGTTCTCTCACTTCTCATCCTTTCTCTGGGGTCTTGTCACGCAGAGAAATGAATACCTGACTGAGTTCTCAGCTCAATGAGCAGTTGTGTGTGTTTTGTGGGAAAAAAATGGCCAGATGAAAATGACTTGTTTACATGAACTGTTTGGGGGGTGATGTTGAACAGAATAACATAAAACCTGTAGCCTTTCAGCCTGCTCACACACTGGGATGCTCTCAGAGTGAAACACCTAATGGTCTCCTTTTCTATTCCAGTATGGAAGCAAAGACTGAAATTTGGAAAACGGGCCTTGCCTGGGCAGATAGTGTTTCTCAAGGAAGATAAAGAACTAGCTCAACTTAGGGGGATGGCTGAGACAGTGGGATTAACCAATGCCTGTTATGCTGTACGGTATGTCCTTAGAGCAAATGTATTTTCAGGACAAAACCATCTAAGAGGTCTTCCCTGGACCAGCTTTCACCAGGGCACTGATCCCTGAAACCTCAAGGTCGAATTAAGGGCTGCATGTGTGCTGCAAGGCATGTCTGCTCCAAAGGACACCCTGCTGTGTTCCCCCCCGCCCTCCCCCGGCACACAGCCCGGCCTGGATCGCCCCCAGCCCATCCTTCATGTCACTCTGGCAAGGAACACAAGTGCACGGGGAAGGAAGAAGACCTGGTGTTTCCCAGTAACTTGCAAAACAGCCAGGCTTCACCTGAGCTCCCCTTAAATGTACTGGATGGGGCAAATAGTACCAGATACATTTGAAGAAGAATTTTAATAAAATTGCAGACATTCTTAGGTATGAACAAGTGACTACTATTGCTGTTTTGTAGCACTCTTCCTTCTCAAGCAGAGATTGAATCACTGCCAGCTTTCCCTCGGGACAAACTGAACTTACACAAGCTGTTAGGAAGTGGAGCGTTTGGAGAGGTATATGAAGGGACTGCAGTAGATATCCTGGCAGAGGGAAGTGGAGAATCCAAAGTAGCAGTCAAGGTAAGCTGTGTATTTCTCTGGCAACAGAATGGGATGGGCAGAGAGATCGGTCTCAGAGGCTTTACCTGAGAAATGGGTGTTGGCTGATCTGGGTGTTTCCTTGCAGTATTTCTTGCAAGTCGCTCAAAGCTGAGCCTATCCCTTTGTAATGATTTCTGGAAAATAATGTGTATTTTAGGCCACGTCTATGTCCGATTTTTTTACTTAAGTGCCATGTGATAATGGTGACGATGACCAAAGTGTTACTACACTTCTGCTTTCTGTTGAGCAGACTTTGAAAAAGGGTGCGACAGACCACGAGAAGAGTGAATTCTTGAAGGAGGCACACTTAATGAGGTAGGGACCACTTTGTCACTGGGCAGCCTTCAGAACTGGTATCATGTGAGGGTGGTGGCCTTCCAGAGGAATGAAAGCAGCACTTTCCTCTAAGCAGATTTTTATGGTGTTTTTGTGGTGTTCTCGTGTTGCTGCTGAACAAGGAAATCACTACCGATGAATATCATGGAACTGAAGCTATAAATCCGATAAACAAAATTTAGAATATAGACTGCAAGTTCAGTACGCTCGTATCATGGAATTATTTGGGTTTGTACTGGTGTGTTTCAGTATCCTTGCTCCCCTAAAACCAAGTTAGTTGCTAAAGGCAATTGGGCAACATTTGGCTAATCCCATTTTGCTGAAAGAATCAAATCAGAACAAACTGATGCCTAAAAGTTGTAATTTACAGTGGAAAATATTTTTTAAAAATGTGCCACTAGGGGCTGCCACAAGCCTCTTCTATTGAGGTAGTGTTAAATTATGCATCTGTCACCATTGCAAGAATTTCACATAATAAGGTTTGTGTTTCAGCTAGAAATCTGGTTTTCTAGAGTGTCCCCAGAAATAAGTAGAAGTTTGACTGAAGTTTTCGGTTGGTAGCATAAGACTGAGAGTGTAGTTTAGTTTTCAGATGCACTTTTGCACTTCTTTGACACTTATTTCATGAGTGCAGAAGTAGAAGCAATTTTTTAAAAATGAAGGATTTTTTTCTGCACAGAAAACATGGTGTTATTAAACTGGAAATTGATTTTCACAGCATTCAAATTTTTTTTTGTGGTTACACATTTTAAAAATATATCTTTCACTTTTTGCCTTTTATGACACACTGTAACTGAATGAGGTAAAAGGCTTGTTAAAACCAAAATTCTACCATGTCATTAAAATGCAAATTAATGATAAAGAGTGAGAGTTGTGTGTAAACTCCTTATAATCCATCTTCAGTCTACCTAGCAGTCATAAACACAATTAAAGTCTTTTTCTGGGTAGTATGGAAGTTATATTAACCCACAGTTAAAGTTTCTGAAGCTCCCCTAATTCTTGTTGCAGATAATAATCCAAACTCAGAAATTCTAGAGGAGTACCTAATTGAAAATTTTTTGCATTTAAATGTAAAAATTGATATGGGCCCATATGTACACAAATATAATGAATCAGAAATGAAGAGAATAGAAAAGTTTAAGTATTACATAATCCCAGTAGTCATTAAGCAATAGTAAAAGCAACAACAACAACAAAACCAATAATAATGTGTATTTTGTATTATTTGAATATTTCATTTTTTTGATATGAAAAAAAAGAGAATTATTTAATTCCCTTGCGGAGGGTTTAGTGATTTTATTTGACATTCATCTGTGAGGTGTCATAAATGAAACCAAGGGAAGAAAGGAGAAAAAGTGCATCTGAATGCTTACAAACAGATAATATATATATAAGATGCAAGTTGTAAGATATATAAGTGCAACTTTTCTTTTTCTTGACTTTCTGGATGTTCATTAAAATTTTGATTATAACGTTATGCATGCTGGCTCAGTTAAGCCAGAGCTATTTGATCCTTTTGATTGCGATGCAGCAAAGGGAAAATTAGGTTGCCTCTATTTCAAAAAGTCGTTTGATATTGGTGATTGGTGAGTCATTCGTGTGCAAATACCTGTAGGAAATTCTTGTATCTTCCCCTTGGGAAGTAAATTATGACAGTTCAGTGGAGAAAGGTCTGCATTGAGTGCAAGGAAAGTACCAGGTGTTCCTTCCCCTCTTTTTGTTCCTGAAAGTGCCAAAAGTTTGTCTGAGGGAGAGGTATGTGCTAGGGGCCGAGGGGAACTGTTGAATTCTAAATCACACTTTTTGCAAGAGTCTTTGCCCACACCTGAGATTAGGTGAATTGAAAGCGATTAGAAGGAAAATGTTCCTCTCTTATTTGTTTGTTTACACTGCTGCATTTGACAGCATTTTGGACACCATCAATTCTCCCAATAGAGTCAAGTTTCTCTGACTGCTTATGCAAGTGCTTTCACACAGCAGTGAGAAGGGAAAACAATTTTCTGAGGCAAGTAAAGTGATTGATAACTGACAGAGGCAATAAATATTCTTCATTCTTTGAAGAGCACTTACAGTACTGAGAGTAGTGATTGCTCTGTGGTAATCCCTGTCTTAGACACACACAGACAATTGTTAGTATACTTAGAAATATTCCTCATATATATTTTGTTTCTTTTGAAAATGTGCTGTGAAGAACTGTTCCACTCTGAACTTTGAAAGTAATATATTGCACCTTCTGCTTTTTCCTTTGTGTATTTCTCTGAATCAGCAGTTCTGCTGTGAATATAGTAGCAAAAATATTCTATTAAAATAATACAGACACCTTTAATGTACAGGTGACGAATCATCTTATTCCTAGAAGAAATTGCCATTTGGCTACTTTTCTTTGCTTCCTGGAGATACAATGAAGTGTGCTTTTTAATATGCATTAGAGTGCCTGTCAAAGACAGTGTAAGCCTGTGTTTTAGAAGGATGTCCCTGAACTCTCCCCGTGACTGAGCAAATCCAGGCTCTGTGAGCTGCTGAATCATGTTGTTCATAGAGGCGGGATTGTAGAAGCCAAACTGCTCATTCACTGCTTGCAACTATAAGCACTCCATTAGCTACCAACCAGCTGGATTTCTCGTATGTAATCTTACAGTTGTTTCTTTCTCTTTAGTAAATTTGATCATCCCCACATTCTGAAGTTGCTTGGTGTCTGTCTGTTAAATGAACCCCAGTATCTTATACTGGAGCTGATGGAAGGAGGGGATCTACTTAGCTATGTACGAGGAGCTAGACGGAACAAGGTAAAGAGCATGAGACTCATATTTTTAACCTGTAACTGCCCACAATTTCTCAGTTTTTCCCTTTCTGAAAGTCCATACTGATGTTCAGCTGCTTCTGTACTTGCAAGGTCTGACCTGGTTTTTCCTTAATAGCCTGAGACCTCAGTGTTGAGTGTTGACCTTACAATCAGTGATGCTGTGAAGAAGATTGAATGTCATTAGATCACTGACCAAAATTGTGGTTTCAGTCATGAGATGGCTGCTGGATTTCTCACTGTGAAAACCGTAAACTCTCCTTTTGAAAGTGATCATAAGTAATAGTGGTCATGTATGTGGTCTATCAGGAATCACAGGAGGTTTTTTTGTCTTGGAATAACAACAGTGTCCTTAATGTGAGAGGCATTGTCCAAGCATATAAGAATATCTGTGTGCCTGTGTCCTCAAATTCTTTAGAAGGAAAGAAGAGAAAAGAATGAAGAATAAACAACTTCAAGTAAAATTTTCTCTAGTTAGTGTGTGGATTAGGAATATGGATAGTATGACTGGAGGTCAAAAAGAGTCAACAATGAAATTTTATACCATTATAGCAATTGTATTGTTCATTTACTTAATCAGATCAAATCCACAGTCAGTATTGAATCCTACTGAAATGCATATACACATGTTCTACTAGAATGATATGTTACACTGATTAATACAGCAACAAGCAAACCTGATCTGATAGTGGGAGGAAAATTTCAGTGTCCCCTTTCTTCCATGGCTCTGAAGGTCCGAGTGTATTCTTAGCTGCAAATCAAACAGGATGTATTCACCTTCCTGACAGTGTAGTGATTTGGCAATTTACCCTCCTTCAAATTATCATTCACTCTATTGACATACAGAGATTTTGCACCTGTGCTTTGACTGTTCTGGAAAAATCCTATTCATTTCAATGGGGAAATCTTGCATGAGGAGGTTGTCATTCTGAGCTGGTAAAGCTGGAACTAACTTCTGTCTTTGTTTCTTGTAGCTCCAGAGCCCTTTACTGAGAGTCACTGACCTCTTGGATATATGTTTGGATGTTTGCAAAGGCTGTGTCTATTTAGAGAAAATGCATTTTATACACAGGTACAGAACTTATTTCCTTAGTCTTCCCAGGTTTACCCACAGTATCGGGACTATCTTACCCAGGAAAAAAATGCCTAGAAAGATGTCATGATGTAACAGGACAGGACAGAGCACTGGAATAAAATCTAATGCTATGCTTTTCTGCTAAATACCGCTCACTAGCGATATCACCGCCCCCAACACCCCACTACCCCACTAGAGGGGGCTGCTCTAAGATCTGAACCACGGATTTACTGCACTCTAGGCAAGAATCATACCCTGTGCAACAGAGAGAAGGGCAAGTGGAAGATCCATGTACTGACTTCGTCTGCCTAATGGGTAGCTTTAGAAGTCATAGACCCAGAGTTTTCTCAGAGAGGTACAGGGAAGAGATGAGAAGCAACAGGCACAACTTACAGAAAAAGAAATTAGATAATATTGTTCACAACATCCAAGATCGATCACTGGAAGAGGTTGTCCAGAGGGGCTGTGTCATCTCCAGACTTGAAGATATGCCAAACCTAACTGGGTGAGGCCCTAAATTACTCGATCCAAACTTGGGGTTGGCACTGCTCTGAAGAGAGTGTTGAACCAGATGGCCTACAGACCTGAGTTACTCTGCAATGCTAACTCCATCCTCTTCTCTCTGCCTTACAAATCAGGGACTTGGCTGCTCGCAACTGCCTTGTGTCTGAGAAGGGATATGAGAGCTCATCCCGGATAGTAAAGATCGGTGATTTCGGACTTGCCAGAGATGTCTATAAAAATGATTATTACAGGAAAATAGGAGAAGGCCTGCTCCCTGTCAGATGGATGGCTCCTGAAAGTCTTATTGATGGTGTCTTTACAAGTCGCTCTGATGTCTGGTGAGTTATAGCAGCCACAGAGCTGTGGGGATAACCATACTAAATGCCACAGAAGGAAGTATTAGTTTATAGGAGGAATTACAGGGTTGTATATTATCATCTCTAATAATTTTTGGGCTTGAGCAGATTTCCTCCTAAGCAAAATTTCAAGGATCTAATGAACAATTTGACACCACAACAGTATATTTCCTGGGTATATTTATTTATGCTTTGAGCTCTAGCTTTGGATTCTGATGGGAAGGAACTAGTGTCACTCAAACAATTTTACAATTGTACCAGGCACACAATGTTGTTTTTACTTGATTGAGCAGTGAATTGACTGCCTGCATGCTGTTCCATTTTGTTTTCCATTAGGCTGATTGACATTTCCTTCCTACAGCCAAATGCTTTACTCTTACAGTTTCACCCTCTTCTAGAGATGTCATTATTTTGCAGACCAGACTTTTCAGCACTGTCAGGGGAAGGTCACAGTACTTTGCTGTGGAGGTTTGCTAAAAGTGTGTATTTGAGTGGCTTTGAGTTTATGGTGAAGAAGCAGAGATCCACTGTCAGGAGACATGGGGAAAAAACCCCAGACTAAACCAGATCCGTGAAACCTGATACTCACATAAATTTAGATTTCAGTGGCTACAGGTACTCAGCCCATGGGCCTTGTCCAACTCCCCAAAGCCTGCACCCATCCATTTGACTGCTACTCTCGCACTTATCTAAGAAAGTAGTTCAGTACCCTGTGCCAAACCAAATGAGGTGCTGATTGCTCCACAAGTGGTGCTTAGAAGAGCTTGTCTCTCTCCGTTTTAAACCACACCTCTAGAGATTTCTAAACACTTGTTTATGTGAGGACATGCTCAACTGGAGTGTTGCCCGGGTAAGATGTGTCTTCTGAGCTGCATCTCAGTGAGTCTGGGAAAGTGTCTCAGTTCTACACATTTATTTTAGCTATTCCAGAGGCTGGCTTAGGGACAAAACCGAATTAAGTCTTCTTACTCCTCATTTTTCTGAGTCTTACTCTTAGGTTAGACATGATCTAACTGTTAATAGGGAGATTTCATGATGACTGTGGTTATTATTTTTTCTCTTTTTTTCACGGTGTTTCTCAGGGCTTTTGGAGTACTAGTGTGGGAAACATTAACTTTGGGTCAACAGCCATATCCAGGTTTCTCCAATACAGAAGTTTTACACCATGTACAATCAGGAGGAAGGCTGGAATCTCCAAGCAATTGTCCTGATGACCTGTAAGTTAATTTTGTTTAAATGTTGTTGATAATATTTATAAGAAGCAAGAGGCTCTTTGTCAGTTGGTCATTATTTTGAAGGTTAGTCATGCCCATGCAGAGCCCAGCATCCTCCACTTTTGCTTCCAATAACACTGGCCAACCTGCTGCTAATTCATCCAGTATTCCAGCCTGTGAATAAGAATTTAGGCACAGATCTGGTAGTACTGTGAGAACAGGCCGAGTGTACCTGAAGGTATTGGCTAGAAGTTAAGATGGCTTAAGAAAGATTTTACCAGTCTCTGTACACCATGTGTCTGCAATTGTGGATAAAACTCTCTTTCTCAATGGTAGCTGCAGGTATTAGGCTAATGTTAGAACCTATGTGAAAAATAAACTCTGCCCTTTGTAGAGAGAACTCAAAAAAGCCAATAAGAAAAGCTGAAGCAGTACAAGGAAAGGGAAGTCTGCACTTCTGGTTAGCCTTCAGCTGGATTGGATAGGCAAATCCTTTAATTTCTGTCTGTCTTGAGCACAAAACTCAGGTTTAATTGCAAAATTCTTGCAATTAACACAATAAAATGAATACCCCAAGTGGATCAAACCCATACTGACCAGAGGTATATGAAGGAGGAAGCAGAACATGAGCTTAACAATCACTCTGTGTTGTCTAATTTCATGTCTCAATTTCTTTATCCCCCACTCTGCATAAGCGGTCACAGCAATGCACATGACAGCTGCAAATAGAAGGGGAGGCTACTGAAAGTGAACAATTCTGACTCCTGGGGCTGAGGAAAAGGCTTGGGAATAACTCTGTGATTGGCAAGCCAATATCTCTGTGATAGATCTTACACCAATTACCATGATCAGAGTTTAAGAGAAGGTGATTGATTGTCATTATGTAGATATAGCTGAAATACCGTATTAGCAAGTGGAAACACGCCCCCCTCCCACCACTGAGCTTTAGCACTCGGAGGAACCGAAGAGATTAGAATTTTGTCTTAATAACAGAGGGAGAACTTGAAGTCACAGAGCTAATGAAAGTCCAAAGAAATTTTAATTTCAGTATATTCTGCTGAGAAATGTTTCCTCAAAAAAATTCTGACAGCTGTCCTGTGAATAAAAAAGCACAGGAGGCAGCTATATGCATGTACTAGTCTGATATTCAAACTTAAGCAAAGGCTCATGAATTGCCTTAAAAAGACTGACCAGATCTTCAGAAAAATCAAGAAAACTCCACTTGAAATAATTTTTAACGTCCCAGATCTTGAATTCAGCATAGCAGATAGGGCTTAAGTACTGGTCTGCCTGTTGTAACTTGTAGGATCAGTGGCTAATAGTAGTTTTTGAAAGCCAAAGAGCTGATGAGCTTAGACTCTTGTACCATCTTTTATGTCATTTGGTGAACACTCAGCACCTGCATACAGCTTCTGTCAGTAGCATAAACAGCTTTTTGCTGCTTTGCTAGGTCATTAATGGCATGCCAGGATTCTTGACATTCCTGCTTCGCTCCTTGTGGTTTTGAACCTGCATCAGGACATCAAGCAGTCAGTAATTGTCCCCTCAGCACTTTGGCTTGCTCATTGTCATTTGACGAAACAAACCATCACTGATAGGAAAAGAGTTCAAAGGCCAAAGTACTTCAGATGAGAAGTGTTTAGGAATCTGTGGTAGGCTTACACTGCAAGTGCAAGTAGGACTGGCACAGAAACCTTGGGGTGTAAAAGCACAAAGGAAGTGGGATTGTTTGTTTGGTTTGGGATTTTTTTTTGTGCAGGGAGAAATTCTTCCCCTTGCCTCCACAAGTTGGTATTCCAGGGACTAATCATCTACTTTTCCCCAGAGAACTGTGGCTAAGTAGAACTAAGTAATGAATTGAAAAATGGGCTTGGGGATGTATAAATGAGACACATTTATTGAAACATGAATTAGATCTATGTATGGAACTATGTTTTCAGTCAGAGATCCACATCTGGCACAGCCACATGAGTATGAGGCTTGCTCACGAGAGAATGCCAAGGCTTGGACTGAACTGAATTTTAACATAGATCCTCAAAGGCCGTGGATTACAGCCTAGAGAATTTGTACAAGAACCAGGACGTTTGCTGACTTGAAGTTGCAGTTGCACCAAATGCTCAGTCCTGTGCAAACTTACACAATGGACGTTGATGAAGAAATTTTAGTTTGGTAACTGGAATCCTTTTGCTATTTGTTTCTGGGAGTGATCACTTGGAGGGATTTAGAGAGTGAGAGAGAAGAAGGCCTTGCACAGAGTGCATCAGATGAAATGAGGGGCTCTCATCATGATTTATTTTCTCCTTTTCTAAGAAAATCACCCATCAATTGTATTTTCCACTTCATGTGAGAAAAAATTGGTAATGCCTTTATCTTCTGTGCACTACAGCGCATTTCAGGAATGTTCACTTTCCACCTCCAGTATCAGATACTGAATATTAGCTCTCTGCTTTTCCAGGCTCTCAAATTCTAGCTAGTCCCACATAAGCAGCTCCATTGGACATATGGTTGTTGCCCCCAGATAAAGTGCAGGTGTAAAGTGTAGGTGTGTAGGTGTACATGTAGTGTAAATGTTAGTTCTTAAACCTAACATAAACCTTTAGCTGATGTAGTGTTTGGAACTGTCATTTTTCATTTTTTCCTGAAAGGCTTCCCCCATGAAGTAGGGGAATCCTCTGGGTCTCTTTCTCATTCTGAAATGATGCACTATTTGCTAGCCCATGTTTGGCTCCCAAAAAAATATAGGAATATGCTCAATCTGTCACTTGAATGTATTTTGGCATGTTAAGCTGGCTTTCACCCTCTTGACTGGTCTCATGCTCATGCATTTCTGAGCTAGTGAAAGTTTGTGCCGTATGACTTAAAACTTTGGATGTCACAGCATGCCTCGAAAGCTAAATGCCATGCCACAAACAGCTGTACATGTAAAATTTGCAGATATATTCTGAGAGAGCATGAAAGTGCATCATTAGAAACCTGAAGCCTATCTGAATTAAACACTTCATCAAGTAACTTGATTTAGGAAATGAAAATATGAAATATAATTAAAATGACAAAATTACGGTACTGAATTACAGTTTTGCAGAAGTGAATCTCCTTACTCCACGGCAAAACTGAATGGCTTTATAAAGCAGATTTTCCGATTGAAAAAATAGTTATTTAGAAAGACAGAGTTTGGTCATAGGGAACAAACATATTCATAATCCACACTCACAATGTTTTTGTTTCATAAATGAAAAGAGGTTAAATTTAGATTGCATATAAGAAAGAATTCTTTTACAATAAGGGTGATGAAACACTGGAAAAGATCGCCCAGAGAAGCTGTGGATACCCCACCCCTGGAGCTGTTCAAGACCAGGTTGGGTGGGGCTTTGAGCAACCTGATTTAGTGGAAGATGTCCCTGCACATGGCTGCCGGGTTGGACCAGATGGTCCTTGAAGGTCCCTTCCAACCCAAAACATTGTATGAGTCTGTGACTTATGTATCATTTCCTGTTTCTTTCTTCCTCTGTGGCTGGCTGTTTCTTCCACAGGGCTCTGCTCATGAGAGCCCAAGTGTGAACCTGATGAAGCACAGCACCTGAACTCATGTTTTTTGCCTGGATATCCTACCAACAAGCATGACCAGAAAGCAGGTTGTTTGGCTTCCAGCATCCAAGGCTGGAATTCAGCGTGACAGACACTTTGCTGGCAGCAGAAGGAAAACCAGTTATTTAACCTTGTTTTAAATCCTATTCAGTCCTTTTTCTTCTATATTTCTGATGTCATCGATAACCAGTTCACCTGAAAGTAAGCAGATGAAGTGATTCAGAGTGTTAGGAAGCCACTACCACTCTTTAAATTCTTTAAAAAGATTTTCAAAATTTCATGGTATCCTTTTGAAAAAAAAGAGAATTACTCTGTTCAACTTGAAAACCACAAGAATACAGGTTGATGAAGAGTGGTTTTGAAATGATTTTTCTACTCACATTCTCATGCAACTAATATTTTAATGAAAAATATAATTGTAAAATCAGAAGTCCAGAGATTCCTCCCAGCTGTCACTAAGGGTTTTTTAAGATGCCCAGTTGTGGTGAAGGACAGCAGACATCTTTTTAAGATGGATAAGCAAGGATCTGAGCAAGCCAATTCTTTTTCCATAACAGATTAATGCCTGGTATCACATAGCAGCAGGTCTGGGAAGATGTTTGTCAGGGGAGGGCTTGAACTTAAGGCTTAGAGGTAAATGCTCCACATTCCAGATGCAGCTTCCTGAACCAGCCTTTCACTGGCTGCTCTCTAGTTTTGAGACTCTAAGACCTCTTTCCACTCCCAACACTTAACATGTCCAGGTGTTGGCTGTGTTTTGGTTTTCAGCCTGTCTCCCCTTGGCTTTTGTAGGATTTGGTTTTGTGTAGCATAAACTCACTTTGAGCAAGGAATAAAAACCAACCCTATCATTTAGACAAACAGGAGGTGAAGTTTTCCGCTAAATGGTAGCGATAGTGTTGTACAAGGTGGGCTGGAATCCCTGCGCCCAGAGGAAATTCATACCATTTTTGCCTTTGATGGGAGAACTTGTTCCTATTTGTTTCGGTCTGGAGGTAGAAGTCAAAATTAACTCTCCCGGTGCTGTAGGGTTTGCCTTGAACTTCTCCTAAATGTTGTGTAGCCTGAGTTGAAGGAGGATTTAAAAAATTGAGAACTTCAGGTTCATTTCTGGTTTTACACTTCCTTTTTTTTTTCTGAGAGAGAATTTCCTCCTCGTCTGCTTACTTAGAAAGTATTCCTGACTACTTCTGTGAGAGTAGATGTTAACAGCAAACATGTCCGTTTTTTTCCTTAATGGTACATCTGCTCCCAAACTCAAAATTATCCATCTTTGAAAAATTAAAAGGTTTCACAGTGGTTATTCCTGACACCTGATCTTTAATTTGTTTTCGCTTCCCTCAGCAGTTGATGATAATCTTTGTACCACACAGGAAGTTTTTCAGGCCAAACTTGCTTCTCAGATGTTTAATGGTAAGTGTTGAGATGAATGATTCTATTATCTTTATTGTGTGCATTTAATGTTTTTTCCAGATATGATTTAATGACAAGGTGCTGGTCCCAAGATCCTCACAACAGACCTACTTTCTCTTATATTCATGACAAACTGCAAGAGATAAGACACTCTCCACTGTCCTTCATCCACTGCCTTGAAGACAAAGAGGCATCGGCTGGAGTCATCAATGAAGCTTTTGAAGGTGAGTCTGAGCCAGCTCCTGCTCTTCTTGTAGCCTCTTCCCTGTGAGCAAAGTGGGATTCCTTAGGTGCTTTTCATTGTATTTGTCACTGCCTCAAATTACCTTTTTTTTTTTCCTTCACAAGTTGTTGGTGAACTAGGAACTCATCCTGATTCACAAATACTTTTGGTACCTCAGTACTTAGTGTTTTCCTAAAAACTTCCTGATCCACCCCAGGAATGACACAGTACTCAATTACACAACTACATAGACATTTTTCTTCAGGATACTAGCTGTATTCAACTCACTGGTATTGTCTAGTTGTCACTTAATTTGATATTTTGCTAATCTCTATCGTTTGGTGAAGCTTTACAAATGTCAGTTTATTTCCGTTGTGGTTTCTCTTTATGTCGAATCCAGTCTGTTCGGGGCATGTTTACATTGCAAGACAAAAAGCTTTATAAAGACATGATGAGGCCAGCACAGATAATCTATAGTTTCATGCTTTTTTAACAGCTGATTTTACACTCTTTAGCTATAATAAAAATAAATTTGCATACAGTGTAATTCTTTAGTTTCTTTAAGGGTATCTTAGCTCTCAATAATGACATTCAGGAAAGAGATACTTAGCCTGGCACAAATGTAAGCCTGGCATTAGCTCAGGACAGGAGTACAGCCAATTAATTAGGCACCATGCCCAAGCTAATAGGCCTTACATTTTGGATGGACTTTATCCCACCTAAATGCAGCTGTCTACAAGCTAGGACTCTCATCTAGGATACTCTTCTAGGTAGCTCTGTAGTCAGAAGGAGAAACAGACACCTCCTGTGTCTGAAAGTGACAGACAGAAAGTGACAGCTCCTGTTTTTTAGGCATGTTGCATAGCAGGAAAGGGGTCGCCTCTTGCTTTGCTTTTCACTGATGATGGCTGCCATCTAGGTGACTTGCCATATTTAATTTGGGTCACACAGAATCACAGGGTGGGTGGGATTGGAAAGGACCACTGCAAGTCACCCAGTCCAACATCCCTGGTCAAGCAGGGTCCCCCCAAACACGTCACTCAGGACAGTGTCCAAAATACAACCTCTCAGCTGTAGGATCTCAGACTGGATGTTTAATTTTCAGATGACTACAGGAACACAACATCCACTTGACACAGGGCTCTACTGATTCAACTGCTTGCACCTACTCCTGAGCTAGTTTGGTTTCCTAGCTTAGACAACTCTTCTCTGTGTTCTCTAACTCCACAGGCAACAGAGACATGAAAACTAACAGAGTTAAGTTCTTGTGGCATTACATCAATATCCGTCAAAATCTTTATCAGGGCTGAAATTTCTAGAGAAGTTTGCCCTTCTGCTGCTTAGAGTTGGGGAAAGAGGCTGGAATATAGGTTACTGTGCTTGTGGTGGAGCAGGCCTGGCACTGACGTAACATGAAAGAGTTTTAGTTTCAGCGCAGTCTCTGCTTAGCATGTGTCAGATAAGCCTGGTCTTTCTACAGCTGTTAACTTGCTCAGTCTAAGCAAATAATTGCTTTCACTGGGATGACAAATACATATTCTTAATGTAAGAAACATAATTTTGCCAAAATTTCAGGTTCTTCCACACAGCAGAGGTCACAGAGAAAAAGCCATTGATGTGTTTGTTTGACAAGAACAAATGTTGCGTTCTTGGAAATTACCAAGTTGCAAAGGAAAACATGGATTGGAGCTTCTATGAAAAGTGTCAGTTTGAAGGATAAAAGTTTGAAAAAAATCCATTTACTTCAGAAATTATGGTAGTTTAATGGACTTTAAGAGTGATCTTAACAATAGCAGTACTCTATAACGTACCTTTTAGTCAGGGAATGTGTTGACAGCAGTCACTTTTAAAATCAGACTCCATTAAACCTGTTTATAATAACTTAGTTGGTGAAATCTGGCCCGCTGTGGCAAGCAGGACAATTCAGTGTAGGCACAGCTTTGGCCCTCAGAGCTTCTGCTTGCCACACTCTTCCTGAGCCTTGGACCCTTCCCCACCAGCTGCCACGTTCCCTCTTCTGGTTTCCCCCCATTCTTCCCTTTGCATACGTTCTGCCCAGCTGCTGTTACCACAGAACCATTGCTGGATCTGCATTGGGAGGAGAAGACAAAGCAACTGTCTTCATGCTACCATTCGATGTTTTCATGCTTCGACTTTCAGAAGTCCTTCTTAACTTCTCCCCAGGTTCATTTGGTGTTCCTCATATAGGAAATACCCATTGGAAAACAGGGTAGCTCGAATTTTATTCATCTACATTTCATCCTTCCATTTAAATATATTTAAAAGACTAAACACTTGATTAGCTCTTTACATGTCTCTATAATGCACATACTTATCTTCCTGTGTGTTTATAGTTCACCTGTAGGTTATCTCCCTCCTTCCCCAAGCACAGTCTTAATAAACCCATTAAAATGTTATGCTGCATATTTGACTGAGGGCCTAGAGTCCTCGTGATGTCCTAATGTTGCTGGATTATCTGCTCAGGGACACATGCATACCAGTTTTCTGTAGCTCTCCAGCCTTGAATTAATTTGACAATTTTTCTGCCTGCCAGGTAAATCTCATGCAGTGGAATTCAGTGAAACTTGGGCTCCAGAAGTGAGATTGATTTAAGCAAGAAAAGGCCTTTCAAGTTCTAGTTGAGTTTCCAGACGAAAATGTGTGCTCCACTATGACCTTGTCTGAAACATTTTGGTGCATTGAATATGTCTCGGTCTGTGATTTGTAACACATTGTATAATAAGTTAGTGATTTTTAAAATGTGTATTCATTTCTAGCTGGGAGTAAGCGAAGTATTTCTTGTGTTTGTAGTAGTAGTAGTAGAAAGATGACAGCCAAAACAAATAATACAAAAGACTGTTCCATGATGGATTGTCTTGGACAACATTTTCCAAAAATGCTACAAGGGCACTGGCTTTTGTGTGTAATGAAACTCCAGTCATGAGCCTCAAGCCAAGAAATGCTTGCTCTCACCAGGTGACCTCATTCCTAAAGAAAGAGAGAAATGCCAAGCGAAGTGAAATGACATGTCTCAAAACAGCTAAGATAGCCTTACAGGGAATCATACATCTTCCAAATTCTGTTAAATCTCACCTACCCATGGGTAGCAACATTTTTAGCAGGTCCATACATGCTGTCGGTGATTTTCATAGGTGGGAGAGCTGAAAAGCGTTAGATTTTCTCAATAATCCTAATGCCAGTGCAATGCGACACAGAGATGGCAAGTGTGGGCAAACCAGTATGGACAGTCTGTTAGTGGACAGCATGCTAACAGGGTAGCATGGGGACTGCAAAAGGGGCACATACTGTGTTACTGCAAGAGTTACCCTTCTAAAGCAAGCACCAAGTGTCAATAAGCACGCCTGAGCAACATGAGCACCTCCTGGCACTGCTGTGTTGGAAGGGACGGAAGCAAACTCAGGACTAGGGTCTACCCGTTTAGAGTTTTTCTTTCTTGCTCTTTACAGGCTTTCCCAAGACATTGACTGTGGGCTTAAAGTAGCAGTAACAATATTTGTTTGAGTGAGGGCAGCACTACCCAGCTGGACGACTGAGACACCAGTGGATTTTGAATTCAATGGGAATTTACTGAGCACAGGCCCTGTCACCAGAGTTGCCGTTCATTGCTGAAGGATAGTCTGTTCTTCCCCCAGTTCCAAGAAGTGCAGCATGCTAGAAGGACAGCCCTCCATTGCTGTAAATATAACCAGACCATCTATTTTCAGACATCAGTTTTTACATTTGCACATATAAGACAGCGCTATAGCTTTTCAGGTCCCCTGAGTGCCCCTTTGCAGATGGAAACACCTGTTTGATTTGGCAAACGCCTTTCCCGGCATCGGACAACTGGGCATTAAGCAGCTGGAGCGACTTCTTGCCTTTATGACCCAGGACTATTCTTATCAGAGCTGCTCCTCACAATGCCTTTTGGATCTATATGGAAAAGATGTCTAATTGCTCAGAAAAAGAGGCTCCTCTGGCAAGAGGAGATGCCAGGCAGTTGGAGAAAATCCAGGATAAAAGACTAAAGACTGAATGGAAACATACTTGGCCTAAAAACTATGATTTTTAAATCCCTAAACTTGATATTGCTTGAAAAATGTGGGAAGATACAAGAGTTAGAATTTTGTACTGTTTCTTTTTTTCATTTTTTTTTCCAAAGCCAGCGTATTTATTTTTTTAGCAGTTGGGGTATTTGCTAAAACTGTCACTTGCTTTTTTAAAAATCTCTGTGCAAAATTTTGCACAGAGAGGACTTGATTGTAAAAGCTAGAATCAGTGACTTCATTAATTATATGTTTGCACTCTCTACTGACTGAGTACCTGTTTTCTGTTCCCCATATAAGAGTCATCAGCTTATTTTCCTAAACCCAATTGCCTTTTAAAAACTATTCCACACACCTCTCTGAACGTAAAGTAATCACTTGGACAAACGGAAGCTTCTCTAAAGCAGATGTGTTGATAAGAGACATTTTTAGAAGCTTGTATCTAGTCTCCTTTGTATTTTTCTGAAATTCAGTAATCCTCTTCCCCACTTAGCTTAGTGAGTGACTGACCCAAAGCCAGCAGAGGTCAGAGAAAAGGCTTCTTCCAAAAAAGAGTGAGTGGTTACAACACTGCAAGCAAAGGGGAACTTGGTGGTCTAGTCATTTCTTATTTGTACCCCAGACAAATGGTGTTTGATTCCAGAGAGTGCACATGAGCCATATGATGCTGCAAGTGAAGTCATGCCAATACTTTGCTGTGGACTGAGGGAAAAATTCAGATGGTATAAGACTGTAAGAGCTGACATTTGTGTAGACAGATGTGGACAGATAAAGGCAACTAAAACATAAAAACTGCATTTACACTGGGTGTCTAGGCTGTTTGACAGTCACCAAGACTTGTAGGCATATTCAGGGGATGTTCGTGTGTAAAGGCAAGGATGTGGTTTAAACATCTCCACAAAGCGATTCATTCTTCCTTTCTCTGTTGACTGTAAAGACAGCCTAGGCAAGGAGCTTAAATTGGACATGTAAGACCTGGGTGGTTAAAACTTGTTAAAATTAATCCTGTTTTGTAACCTGGAGAAAGGGAGTGCTTTCCTATTTGTATAGCCTTACTGCATTGCAGTAAATATGGAACTGTTTGGGGGTTTTTTGTGCATTTATATTATAAATTTTAATTAGGTAAGAAGCAGGTTTATATCTGTGATTACAAGGACAGCTCCTTACACATAGAGATTTCAGTCCACAGTTCTCTAAAAATATATTAAAATAAAAAGAAAGGCAAAGCTTCAAGCAGATTAGTGCAGGGGAAATGTACGATGAACAAAATTCTCACTTTTAACACCTTTAGTGTCTGACAGAATAGCAAAGTTCAGTGAGTCACCCTCAAACCATGCAGGATCATATGCTTCATTAGGCAGGAAACACAGATATATCTCCACTGATACATAATACAGAGTGGAGTATTAAAACGGATATATATTTGTTCTATTTTTATTCTTACTGGCTATGTGCAGAAACTGAATCACAGTACCTCCAGCTCCAGGTGGCCATCAGGTACCAGGAAAATACTCTCTATACAGGAACTGCCTCCTTGAGCTAACCAACATGGCTGAGGTAAAGAAGTCAAGGTTCAATAGCCACCTTTTTCACCCTTAGCAAAGATATGTCGTCAAGTATTTCTCTTGAATGTGTTTGCTGTGGGGTCTATCTTTCGTCCATGCCAGTAAGTCAGCCAGTCTCTAGTTTACTGCCACATGCCTTGTGTAGCAGTGACAAAGGACAGAGTATGTATAAGAAGAACAGGAGGGTATTACTGAGAGAAAGCAAATGTGGCTAGACTTCTAAATACCTTACCATACTGAAGGTGCTAAGCATCGTATGGGATTATGTCACCCAGAATTAGTAACGTCTCAGGCCAACTACTTAGCTGGTGTAAATTGGTGGCACCCCACTGGTTTCAATGGAACTTCATTAATTTATGCTAGCTGAGGATCTGGCCCTGAAATAGCTGTAATATAAGATCAGCATCTCTAGATCAGTTTATTCAGTCTCAACCAATCAGCTTTTCTACTGGCAATCTTTTTCTTCTTAAATGTTGTCACCTTCTTGAATTTAAACACCAAAACCCCCTCATCTGCCTATCAAGACATCACAAAAATTTGCACCCTTCCAGGCAGGACTTCAAAACATGTTGTGAGCCCCCAGAGTTTACCAAGCAGGCAAGGAAAGGCACTCTGTGATTGCGAGGCAGGACCCGTGGCCTGGCTTGGCACTGTGGCTGACCTGCGGCAGGAAGCAGCCGACTGAGATGCTGGGATTGGGAAGGGGGAAGCACAGATTTTATCAGGTCAGGGCTGGTCTTCTCAGAGGAGGCTAAGCAAGCAAACTCTATTCCTCATTAGTATGACTCAGGCGATCATTGTTTCTTGTGTCAGTTACTGTGGGGCTCTCTAGAGTAAGCTTCTGCCTATCCCTGGAGAGAGGTGTCGTAATTAATTTACCTGCAGTTTGGCTCCGATGTGCTTTACTCACAAGCTCTAAGCACAAGCTTTAAGCTTTAAGCACAGCTCTGTTAGGAAGAGTGTCCAGCAAGGTCAAAGCGACATGCATGCAGGACCTAAGATGTGTGTCTGTGCAAGTACAATGCTGAGCTTTGAACTTGCCATTTTAGCTATTGGGAGCAGTCTACCTGGAGCAGCACAGAGCTCAGTGGGAGCCTTCTTCTCAGTGGGTTACTCCTCTAGGCCTGTACGAAGCCCTGGACTGACAGAGCTAGTCTGCCTCCTGCCCTGAGATAGGTTGTTTAAAGCAGACGTGGGTAACTCTACACTATGCAGCAGCTCACAGCGTAGACAGCCCCTCAGAATTTAAGCCTTTAGAGTTGACTCTCCAGCACGACTTCAGATTTCATGAAGGTGTTCCTTAGATGTCTCCTCTTGGGGTGTTTTGTTGACTCAGCCCGGCTTTGCTTGTGAAATCCGAGGGGATCACATCACATGGTTTATCTTGCATTTACTCACGTATAACCCAGCATGACTGTACATCAATCAACTAATTTTAGCAATGTTAAAACTGAAAAGAAAATAATGTTATCTCATAAATATACTGACCTGCCGCTCCAATCCAGTTTCTCTCTATCTTCCTTCATTTTCTTAACACTTTTTTGGGAGGGCCTTCCAAAGATTATTCAGAATTCTCTGAATTGACTTATGTCTTCTCAGCGTGCTGGTGGTGCTTCTAGTCCTCACATTTCTGGGGGAATTTCACAACGTATCATGAATTTTTTCTCTTCATTCACTCATTTTCAGTATTTTCTGTCTCCATCCATTTTTCTGCTCCAGCTAAATGAGCAAAGATTATTTGCTTGCTTTGCCGACTTACATAACAGTCAAGCATTGTACTGTATAACTTGAGATCTTTGTGTAGCTTCTTTACCTTGTACAGCAGAATGGTGCTAAACTTTCATCAGCGCCGAACACTGCACTATGAGATGACTCAACAACGAAGGAAAGGGCACTTACAGTCAAAAATGTCACAGTGAAAGTGGCAATGTATCTTGCACATGTCATGTCATAGGAGAAAGGTCATCAATATTATATTCTTCCTCCATCATTGGATATGATAAGAATATTCTGCAAAAATAGTATTTCTTCCTTATTGCGTTCTCAAAGCTCAAAAAGTAAAACCAGGGCAAGGTGTTTGATTTTTCAGCTCTTTTTTTCTGTAATGAGAAACACAGTGGCGCATAAGCTGAAAAAGGATTATAAAATTTTATATATTCTGTAGTTCTTCAGACCTGTTGGGGAAAGAATTAGTAATGTATCTATATATCTGGTAAAAATATCTCGGTGACCTCATACTCACATTTGTGTAAACATCACCTCATCAGTTCCAGATACTTATACAGGAAACAAATCTGAATGCTCCTCTAGTGTTCTATACTTAGGCAGGTCAGCCGGCATATGTCTGGTCTGTAAATACCCAGTTTTACTTGGGTCCTTATTTTAAGGCTTCCCTCCTAAGAGTTTGCTGCAAATGTCCCCTCAGCATTTGCCTGTGTGCCTTTTCCAAAGCAACTTGCCCCTGAAGGTTGCCATCAAATTAAACAAAAAAACAACTACAAAGAAGAGCTGAATTGGTTGGTAAAGGCTTAGCTGGGGCTGAATTACTAAATATGGCCATAATAGCCCTGAACTGGCAAAGTGAGTATCAAATGATTTTTCATTGCTGTCAGTCACTGTGGTATGTGACCACAGTTTGCTCTGTCTCAAACCCCATCTTGCTAACAGGTTTCTAAAATCAAAATTCTCTTTCAGACTTTTCCCGGTAATATTTCCTAATGGACTCTAGCATGTGGAATAAATTTCTGACTTTATAGCTTGGGGAGATGTGTGGTTGTAGCAACATAACAAATTGCGTGTTGCGTGGTGGAACAGCACAGTGCTTGTGATTCCTTTGAACAGATAACCCTGAATGTCACATGCTTAATTTTTCAGTTATGAAGTAAAATAAGGAGGGAGTGTAATAAAAGAAGGCACATGTTACAAAAACAAATGCAAAAAATAGTAGCAGCTATAATTTGAGCATTTAGTTAACAATTTTTATATTTATAAAAATTTATATTTCCTGCAATAGATTTCAAGCAGCTATGTATATATGAACTGCATGAAATTAGGGGGAAGGGTTTTAAAAATGTGAAAAACACAATGGATAGCCAAGCTTAAGCTTCTAGAAGACAGAATACTAGAGAGACGGAAGTCTAGACTAGTCCTCTAGAGAGACAGTATACAATGATTTAGTGGATAGAAAACTGCCAATGTTACAGGACTCTTTAGCAGTATTATTAGCAGGATTACTGCAAAGGTTCAGATTAAAATCACTTTAGCTTTATGCTTCTTTGCAAGAAAAAGAAGCAAGTCATGTATTCATGAGTCTATTGCTGCCTCTAGAGGTATGAACATGGATAAGCAACCTTCCCCAAGTGATTTGCTTAAAGTTCTGGTCCACGCAGTCAACAGCAGAAAAGAAATTTGAATCATCAGTCGTTCTTATGAGGTCACTAGACCAACTTTCTCTAACAGCTGTCTGATTTTGTTTGCTTTCTAATGCCACAAGTATATTACTGGGCTGTTTTATTTTCTTTATTCATTATTTTAAATTTTTCTTCTCTTTTCTTTTTCATTTTTCTTCTTTTAATGCAGATAATGATATTCCATGTGCAGATTCAGACAGTGCTCTTTCAGCCACACTAATGGAAACAAGGAATCAAGAGGGCTTAAATTATTTGGTACTAGTCAAAGAAGGCAACCAAGATGAAGAAAGCATCAATTCTGCTGAAATTAGTTAAGTCTGGTTACCACTGTTTAAAAGCGAGAGTGAAAGAAGAGAAAAAACTCTTCAAAGAAGACGTAAGCCAAGGAAAATATTCTGCATGTCATTGTACTTATAGAGGTGTCTTTAAAAAAAAGCAACTCTTTAATAAAACTACCAGAAAACATAAAAAGGTACTGAGTGGTGTGTGCCAGGATGAGACAGCGATTACGTATCCTTTGATTTTCTATATGTTACGGTTTGGGTGCTTCAAAGGAGATAGTTTAAAGTGAAAAAACATGTATCAGGCAATAAGGGATTTTACTGTGGTATTGATTAAACACATGCAATCACATATGCCTCAGGCACAAGGCAGCCCTTCCAAAAAGGGAGTACCACTGTGCTGCTACAAAGAACAGACCAGCTCCTTCATGAGTAAAATCAAACAGTTGAAGTCTAGTTTCACTGTGCACAAACAAGATTTTACAAATTGAAAAAGTCAACATCAATACCAAACTCCAAATCAGAAGGCAATTGAAAAAGGGTGACCACTTTTGCGGGTGGTCTGTTTCCCTATTTAATCTAAACAAATGTTTGCAATCATCTTGCATATTAAGTTGCATAGCAATTGATCTGTGAGTCTGGACAGTCCTGTTTTCGTACATTCCTTCTCCTTTCCTTTTTGAATGTTAATCATCCTCTTTAATTTTTTATCAGACTGGGTGAAAGGAGGTGTTCTTCCTTGGTGTGTTTGGAGATCAACTCAAAGTAAATAATAAATTTTTATACAAATAATTATTGAATAAAATACAGCAATAAGCTTTTTCTAGACTTTCATCATGAGCTGTAGTTTGTAAATCACACAGAGTTATTCACTGGCATCTTTCAGGAAGCTAGAAACATGCTATAATTTTATGCAAATATTTGATAATGGGGCACACTTCAGAGTAGTAAAGGCCCTACTGATGTCAGAATGTATAAATTTGTAAGAAGCAACTCCACTGCAATCAAGCTTCAGAAGTTTCTTGCCTGGAGATTCAACACAGATGAACAAGAAATTTGGAGTCTGAATATTTTACTGAAATGAAACAGAAATTGAGATTTTTTGAATTAAGGTTCTGCGAAGTCTCTGAAAAAGCCCATTCAATCATTATATAAATATTTTTCTTCATCTACAGATCAATGTAAAAGACAGATTTGCTAATAAAAACAATTGCAGCACTTCACTGTGCTCACCAGACCGTGAGCAACGGATAAACAAATAAATACTGTATTATGTTTCCTTCCTCTTCGAGTGCTGCTTGGGTGATTGTACAGCCATTCCTTCCATTTCAGTAATTTAAAAATTACTAATGTTTGCTAACCTATGGCATGTGCTGGCCAGAAACCAGGAGGATCCCAGTTCTGTAGGCACCACACCTGAATGTGTTCTGTGTGCCTAGCTCCACTTAAGTCAAGAAGACTGCTCAGTCAGCAAGCCACAGACAAAGGTTTTGAACAACAGCAAGACTCCATATGGTATCTTTTTCTTTAGCAGGAGAAGCCTTCAATCCTCCCAAAATTTTGTCAAGAAAACACCTTTCACAGGCCTTGCAAGCATCTGTGATGTGATATCCCAAGTCAATTCAGTTTTGTGTAGGTCTGCATTGGAAAAGAATCATGGAAGAGCCTAACCAACATGAGTAAACTGTGTTAGTGGGCAAGATGAGTGTCAGTGACAGACCGCAGTTAGGAGTAAAGCACTTCAGCTCTTGAGGCAGTCACGAATATACATAAGCAGTACAGAAGGAAAAGAGGGAAGGTAATTCTTGTTGTGTTCACATTTTGTAAGTGTTGCAAGACAAGCTTAGTTTCAATGAAAGATTTAGCACAGTATGATGAGAAAAAAGCGTCGGGTTCAAAACACTACAAATAAATGAAACCTTAGGATATTGACCAGTTACATATGCCATTTGTACCTGATAGTATGCAAGATGTATTGAACAGGATAAAAAACTAACTTCCTCACCCAAATTTGAGGATCCTGATCCATAACTTGTTGAATTCAGTGGAAGACACAATACCTAACCTTCCCAGTAATCACAGTCATCTCTGTCATGCTCAGTGATACAGTGTGTGCTCTGAGCATGGCCCTACTTACACATGGGACAGAACTCCATTGCCCCTCCCTCGTTTTCCTGCCTCAGAGAAGTAAGTATGCAAATGCAACTATTCCACTGAGTTATGGTAAAGCTGAATTTCGTGTAGACAAACTTAACCTCACTTGCATCCACCCATGATTCTACTTGAAGAGGGTTTCTTGTTGCCTCTTCTTTCTGTATACCCTTCCCTTTACCCATCTTCATGATGTCATCTACTCTGTCTTATTGAAGTGTTGCTTCCTCTCTTCATTCAAACTCTTCTTGATGACTCACCTTTTTCTTATCAACACTTAGTCACTACCAGGTGGTCTCCCCTTGCCTTCCAGCTGACAGGGCCTCATGGCAGTTTTCATCCTACTTTTGGACACAGTAGGGAAGACACGCATAGAAGAGGTGATGAGAATGAAAGACCTCTTAAGCACATTCTCTCTTGGACAGGAAAATGGTTGCTGTCTGTCCTGTGTTTGCCTCTGTTGTTACCTCCTCCTGTGGCAGATCAAGGGAAAGAGTCAAGAAATCCTTGAGTTCAAGGCTCTTGACTTTCAAGGCTACAGATTTTAAGTAAGTATAGATGCATTTAAGGGTGATAATGTCATTTAAGTGAAATAGGTGTTTAGGGGAGAAAAGAATCCTGATATATCAGAAAGGTTATATGTGAGATAAGGGTAGTATAAGGCACATGGACCTAATTTTCAGCTGTAAATCAGGTTAAATATATCAAGCTAAGCTGAAGTACAGCAGTAGAAAAATTCTCTCCAACTGTTCAGCTTAAATTTTTCCTGAGACAGGTCAACCCACCCCCAGCCAGTTCCTGAACAAAAGAGGGGCAATATCTTCAAGTCTCCCCTTCTCCATTTCATTGCTGAGCATGACAGTACATGGCATGGAATATCTCTTTGGTTAATTTGAGTCATCTGCCTGGTTGTGTTCCCCCCACAATGTCTTCTGCACTCTCAGTCTATTCACTGGGGAGGGGGCACAGAGTGAGAAGCAGAGAAGTCTTTGATTCTGTGCAGGCACTTTTCAGCAGTAACTAAAATATTACTGTGTTATCAGTATTGTTTTGGTTGCAAATCTAAAATACAACACAAGACAAGCTGCTGTGAAGAAAATACACTCCAACCCAGCACAGTCTCTAATCTGCTGGGGAAGAGGAGATGTGTACCCCCAGGTGCTGATCGGGGGGTGCCCCAGGTGAGTCTCTGGGCCACAGCCAGTTCCTGTCTCAGGCTCTTCCTTGCTCCTTGATGCCAGCACAGTCACTGAGCAGCAATGGTGAGCACGCTGCACACGTGATACCACACACAACCCACGAGTGCTGGGCTCTCAGATGGCCATGGTTGAACTCTGAGTTGTGCTTGGGTAGACACAGACATATCATATGTCTGTAGCTGGTTTGTCTAGTCCTTCAACTGCAGACTTGGCATTCACATGAATGGATGAAAAATACGCTTCGTCTACCTATGATCTGTATTTACTACAATCCAACACAAATGCTGTGGCGATTAATTAGTATTTGTAAATTATTTTGTAAATGTGAAGGGCCAGGGCAAATGTTACTGATTTACTAAGTCAACATTTTCAGTAGCATCAATTCTAAGTCTTCTATCTTCAGGTCTACAGCAAGTGGTAGCACCCAGACATCAGTGCATTTCTGGTTTTCAGGGTTGCTTGAAAGGGCTTTTGAGCTGGCACATACTGATGACCAGATCCATCCAAAATCTGTGTACCTCATGCTTTCTGTTTAGGACCATGATCAGGATACTGTGAAAGAAAGAACAATGTTTTATGACAAGAATATTGAGTTTTTATTAGATAATAGATACAATTATGGAAATGTGCATGTAACTGCTCCTGAGAAATGTGCCAGGCTCTAGCAGGATCACTCTCTGATGCCCATGTGCCACAGAGGGAGTGCCCAGGAGCTTGACAGAAGCTATGGGAATGTGGCTGTCAAGAGCTCTGGAGGGAAAATTTATACAGCTTGAAAGGATGATTTATCAAGATGTGAAAGGCAAAAGACATCTTTGGTTTTATCACGTTGGACAGAAAAACTTGGGGTGTCAGGATGATTTCTTTGCCTGTTTTGTGATTAACATTCAGGTCTGGGAGACTTTGCTGTCAGTCACGCAATGGCATCATCACAAGATTTGGGAAACTCAAAAACATGACCACCAGAAAAGCAAAAGGTTGTACAGCTACTCTGCTAACACAATTTTTTTTCTGTTAGTCTTTGTTACCTCCAGAAACTAGTAAGTGGTGAGGACAAGAAAACAGGAACTAAGTTCACCTCAGCCTAACTTATCTGAGAACCTCAAGCCACGGTCCAGGACTGAGACTAAAGTTTTTGTTCCTCAGCTTTCCTGGTACCCTAGATAACAGAGACAAAACTAACACCGTCTAGATAACAATGTCCCTCAAAATGTGCTTCTCTCACCAGGGCACAAAGATCCTGATAGCAGAGTCACTGCACCTTTGTTTTCCATGACGGTTTTCAGCAGAGAAAGTTTTACCATCTATTTGAATTGACTAATGTCTCCAGGTGATTTCCTCTTTTTTAAATTTTTGTTTGACATCTGTGGCATGCTGTCTGTGGTGGTTTGAGTCCTCAGGTGTGGTTTTACTGAGCATAACCAGGTGAAATTGATCCTCTGTAATTTGGGTTGAGGACTATGCATTTTAATAGTTAATTAATGTGTTAATTAATAAAAAATAGTTAATTAAATAATTGTGAAGGCAAGCTTCATTCTAGATTCAAATTTACCTCTTCCTACACAAAGATGATATAATTCAGCTCTGACAGACCTGAAAAAGGATGTTACAGAAAAGACTGTCTGTAAAATAGCCCTGGCAGGTCTGTTAATGATTAAAAAATTCTAACTCACTTTCATTTCTTTTAATTCATTCTTGAAAATTTTTGTTACACCCACACTCTGGGGTGAGTTGCAGAAGCTTGCATACCAGCTGGATTTTTCAAGCAATCATGGCTCTATTTATAATGACACTTAGTGTAACTGATACTATGTTTTAACTCTAAAAAAATAGTCAGAAACCTAGAGTATCAAAGCCAAGTGAGGATGCCAAAATATTGTCATTATTGCCACTGACATAACTGATACTGCTGTATAAATAACCTATTTTATAATGTGTTAACATCTTCCATTTGGAGGATGTTCATCACTGTTTTTTATCTTTTACTGTAAGAACAGAGTTGTAAAATAATCACTCCCTGTCTGGATACTAATTCCTTTTGCAATTCTGTTGCCATAGCTGGATTTTTCTGGAATAGAATAGAATCATTTGGGTTGGAAACGAAGTCTAAGGTGATTGAGTTCAACCATTAACCCAACAGTGCCAAGTGCACCGCTAACCATATCCCTAAGCACCACATCTACATGCCTTTTAAATCCCTCCTGGGATGGTGACTCCACCACTTCCCTGGGCAGCCTGTTCCAATACTTGACAGCCCTTTTTGAGAAGAAATGTCCTATAAAATCCGATCTAAACCTCCCCTGGTGCAACTTGAGGCTGTTTCCTCTCATTCTGTCGCTCATTACTTAGGAGAAGAATCAGACCTCCACCTTCTTACAACCTCCTTTCAGGTAGTCATAGAGAGTGATAAGGTTACTCTTGAGCCTCCTTTTCTCCAGGCTAAATAGCCCCAGTTCCCTCAGTTGCTCCACATAAGATTTGTGCTCAAGACACTTCACCAGCTCTGATGCCCTCCACAGATTCACAGAATCAAGGTTGGAAATGACTTTCAAGATCATGGAGTCCAACTTTTGAACAATCACCACTTTGTCAACTAAACCGTAGCACTGAGTGCCATGTCCAGTCATTTCCTGGGCACTTCCAGGGATAGTGACTTTGCCACCTCGTCAATCCACTCCAATGCTTGATAACTCTTTACATGAAGAAATTCTTCCTAATGTCCAACCTGAACCTAACCTGGCACAGCTTGAGGCTATGTCCCCTTGTCCTGCCACTTGTTACCTGGGAGAAATTGCCGCACCTCACTTTCAGGCAGTTGTAGAGAGTGATAAAGTCTCCTCTGAGTCTCCTTTTCTCCAGGCAAAGCAATCCCAGCTCCTTCAGCTGCTCCTCACAAGACTTATGCTCCAGACCCTTCAAAAGCTCTGTTGCCCTTCTCTGGGCTCGCTCCAGCACCTCAATGTCCTTCTTGTTGTGAGGGGCACAGAGCTGGATGCAGAATTCGAGGTGCAGCCTCGCCAGTGCCTAGTACAGAGGGACAATCCCTGCCCTGGTGCTGCTGGCCACACGATTTCTGACTCAAACCAGGATGCCATTGGCCTTCTTGGCCACCTGGGCACAGCTGCATCATGTTCAGTCAGATGCCAACCAGCACCCCAGGTCCTTTTCCTCTGGGCAGCATTCCAACCACTCTGCCCCAGCCTGTAGCACTACCTGGGGTTGTTGTGACCCAAGGGCAGGACCTGTCACTTGGCCTTGTTGAACCTCACACAATTGGCCTTGGCCCACAGATCCATCCTGTCCAGATCCCTCCACAGAGTCTTCCTGCCCTCCAGTAGATCAACACTCCCACTCATCTTGGTGTTGTCTGCAAAGTGACTGAGGCAACACTCAATACCCTCATCCATATCACTGGTGAAGGTATTAAACAGGACTGGACCCAATACTGAGCCTTGGGGAACACCACTTGTGACCACTGCCCACTGTGTGTGACTCCATTCCCCACCACTCTCTGGGCCCGGCCATCCAGCCAGCTTTTTACCCAGTGAGCTGCATAAAGCCCCAGCCAAGCCATGAGCAGACAGTTTCTTCAGAGGAGTGCTGTGGGAAACACTGTCAAAGGCTTTACTAAAGTGCATAAGCCACATCCACAGACCTTTCCTCATCCACTAAGTGGGTCATCTTGGCCTTAAAAGGAGAGGAGGTTAGTCAAGCAAGACCTGCCTTTGGCAAGCCCATGCTGCCTGAGCCTGATGCCCTGATTGTCCTGCATGTGCTATGTGATGGCCCTCAGGATGATCTGATCCATTCAGATATTTTCTTCAGGGAATGCTTTCTGGAATGCCTACCTATCTCCATACAGAAATAAATTTCTGGGGAAAAGTGTTATTAAAAATCTCTTTAGCATTCTTTGATTCAGTTTTATATTATGAGTAAAATACTTGATCTTGATGGAAGCAATATAAGAAAAAGTATTGACAAAGTGACTAGAGCTGCAAATGCCCTATAGTTACCATGTTTACACAGTTGTGTTTTGGCTCAGATCACAGAGTCCTGCAGGTCCTAAGTGGAATATGTGTTTCTGGGGCATGGGAAGCAATAAAAGGTATATGAGTAATAGGATGGGTTTTTAAAAACAAGCCTACATGCAAGGAGGTTGGACTGTGAATAAAATGACTGTTACTCCAAGGACTATGCAAATATACAAATTGCAAATTCTCACCTGAACTACATTTTTTTTTTTAAGTGACGAAACTGTCAAATTAAGTGGCAAAGGAAAACAATAAAGTGCCCTTGGAAATACAATCTCAAAGACTGTAAACAAAATCAAATACAAGTGCTCTCTTAAATACAGGATTTGCATTTTCTTAGCAGAATAAACTCTCTGACTTGACTCTCTGTGCACTCACTGAAGTGGAGGTCATGGCTAGTGACAACTGGGAGCTGTTCCTAGAGGCTTTCTTGCCTTTTTAGGTTATGAGGGTCTCTGTGTGTTTAGGATAATATGATTGACGGCTCCACTCCGGCCCCAATTAGCACCCTATAATTTATTAGCTTCTGCTTTCAGATTATGCGCTAACTTCACAAATATTTCAACCACGGAAACAGCAGCTATCAAATGTCTCTTTCCTGATCCAGCTCACTTGGACTGCAGTTAAATACAAGGAGGGAGCTGTGTAGGTCTGTCAAGAGAGAATAATCATTTGTGTCTGTGTGCAACTGGGGCTGTCACAGTTCTTTAGGACCCAGCTTCTGGAGAAAAGAAGATTCCACTGGATCAGGATCAGGGGTTAGGGCTTGGTTCCTGCCACAGCAGTTTGGTGCAGGGTTGAGACCAATGTACTGGCTCTTCCTGAGTAGGTCTGTGTTTGTCCAACTCTGTTTGTCATGTAAATACTGACTCCATGTATACAGCATTGACAGGAAAGTTTGTGTCCATCCTAACACTGCTTCTTCGCTCCTCGCTGCTGCAGTGTGGGGCCAGAATATTAAGTGCAGGAGGGAACAGCCTGGGTGAGGCAGGAGAACAGAGAGGGGATGAGATGCAGGGTCTGGGCTGAGGACTGAAGTCAAGGACAGGAGAAGCGGAGAAGTTGGGGTGGGTATGATGAGGGAGGAGGGGCACCTTGCAGCTGTACCCAGGCCAGATGGGCAGAAGGAAATGTGCCATGCAGCAGGGACATGGAGTACCCTCAGTGATATCCAATGTGGTATTACATCTCCTAATGGGACAGCACTCTTGCCACTTCCTGCCTTTACCATGAAGGAATAAGCAACTGGCATATACCTAAAGAAAAGCTCCAGTCCTTGGCCAGCCTGTGCTTCTGTGGAATGCACCATGGCAAATGGAAGTGCCCATGCATGAGTGGGGCCCAGGGGTATGCCCACCTGCACCCTGCAGCCCAACGCCCCTGCACCCCCTGCCCCTCTGCACCCCTGCACCTTTGCCCCCCTGCACATATGCACTCCTGTACCCTGCACACCTGCAACCCGTATCCCTGCACCCTGTACTCCTACACTCCTACACTCCCACACCCTGCATCCCTGCACCCTGCAGCCTGCACATCTGCATTCGTGCTCTCTGCATCCCTGCACTCCTACACTCCTGCACACCTGAACGGGCTCTTCCAGCACCTTCCCTATCTCTTGCACGACCTGATGCAGAGGGGGCAGGGGCAGGAGGATGGGGCCATGACACCTCAGGCCTCTCTGTTACAATTTGCACTTACAGCTTTGAGGCACAATATTTGTGAATTATGCTCAGCTGAGGAGGCAGTAGAAGGTGCACTGCAAAGGTAACTCCTCCTCTATGATTAGAAATGGACATGAAGAGTCCAGGCTGAGTCTCTTGTTACTACATTCAGATTAGATAATAGTGTTACCATGACAGGAACTAAATTTACAATATGGTTCCCCAGGCTGTAGTCCCAAAGCTTGAGAACTGACTGAAGAAAAACTTTTTTTCTTTTTTTTTTTCTTTTTTTTTCTTTTTCTTTTTCTTTTTCTTTTTCTTTTTCTTTTTCTTTTTTCTTTTTCTTTTTCTTTTTCTTTTTTCTTTTTCTTTTTCTTTTTCTTTTTCTTTTTCTTTTTTTCTTTTTCTTTTTCTTTCTTTCCCTTTCTCTTTGTCTCCTTTTTCTTTTTTCTTTTTGTTTTTCTTTTTTTCTCTTTATTTTTTTTGTTCCTCTTTTTCTTTTTTCTTCTTCTTTTTCCTATTTTTTTTTATGATCTCCTACTTGCATTTCCCCATGCAAAATTGCCTAGCATGTTAAATCAATGCCTCAGTCCTGAAAATAATCATAGGACCCTCTCCTTTCCCTGCTGCAACTGCTCCTCTGGGTGGCAGACCCTGGAAGACAGCCAGGACACTACAATGCTGCACAGGAGCTGTCTCATCCATCTGTAATCAAAAGAGCACGTTAATTACAGCACTTGCCCAGAAAAAGATGCACAGCAACTGTCAGTTAGAGAACGCTGCTGCATCCAAAGCCACCAGCAATATTTTCCTCCCTTCCAAGAAGGGCCCAACATTTAAGCCCTAGCTAGAGCTTGTCTTGTGAACCTAAATATGACTTCAAAGGGAAGGCAAGAAGGGTCGGCAGCTCCTGACCCAAGGAGGAGACAGGGCAGATACATTTCCCCAGAGGCAGCAGCACACAGTCTAGGGGATGCAAAAGGGATTATTCAAACTCTCTTTCACCCTTCCTCCCTTCCTTCTCCTCTGCTGGGGGCTCCTTTGGCAAACACACTGGAAAAGGAGATGAGAAATAAGCAACATTACCCTAAAGCTCTCCAACATTAAACTGTGAGTGTAGGGGCACATACACGTATTTAAGAGTTTTATGCTGCATTCTTGCGACTGCAGCCATACTGAAGCAAAAACCTCATTAAAATAAAGTGGAGAGTGCACCCACAAATACCATGCCCTATCCCCACCTTCGTTCTTCCCTTGAGAGATCACTTTTAACCTCAGAGATCATTAAAACAGTATTCCTTCATGCTTTGCTAATTTTCAGAATGGGAAGTAAATATCTGTGGATATTTGCTAATTTTCAGCTATTTTCAGAAAGGGAAATAAATACATTCAAAGATCATTTTGGAAACTCCTTGTGGAGAGGACACTCTTGCTATTGGGCAGCAGAAGATACCCTTGCTATGTCCAGCACTGCCATGCTCTGCAGTAGACCCCATCCCTCTGCCTCCTTCAGTGGACTCTGCACAAATGGGTTTGGAGTTGTTTGTGTCTGTCTGTCTGTCCCAGCTGGGCTAGTCTGTTTTTCAGGTGGGCAGCTAGAGAGCACAGTCTGGTGCATGACATTCAGAAAGGGACAGCAGGAGAATCTGCTCTTGAGGCTGCAGGGATGGGGACTCACATCCCTTTCAGTGTGTGGCAAGCACATGACAGGTAATATTTGCGTAACATCTAAGAAGGGTTTCTTTTGTAATTTCAGATTTTCTGCAAGCATTCATGACTAAGGCAGTAATAACTTATGATGCAAATAGGATTTAAACAGACTTGAGAAATGGCAAGGAGGTCATGTGCACTGTTACTGCATTAGGAACTGTGGCCCCCGTCCTGCAAAGACTAATGCACAAGCCTTAAAGGTTGATGCTGTGAGCTGTCCTTCAGAAAAACACAGAGTGAGCGAAACTGCAAGGACTAGCCAAAACAGGGCATGTGTGTTTTCAGGCTGCAGTCCACCTGGAGTAGGAGCATTTTTGAAAAGTTGTTTGCACTTCTAACACCTTGAGCCGCTGTCTTGGCTTTTGTGTTTAGGTGCTTTGATGAAACAACAGTAAAAAAAGTACCCACAGAACAAATGCCAAAACCAATATTCACGTATTCATTGCATAAATTCTCATGCTTGAACACATTCACAGTCAAAATGAATTGTAAATGCCAATGTAGTAAATGACTGGTTTATGCTTACATTAATATTTCCAAATGTATTTGGGCTGCATCACTCAGCCCTCCTCGTTAAGAATTGCAGAGAAGAGGGGAGGAAAAAAGAAAGAAAAAAGAAATAATTCTGGTGAAGCACAACCAATGATAGACTCAGATTTACCTTTTTTAACAAAAATAACCTTTATAAACAGCCTGAAAAAACCCTCAGGCAAATGTTCACAAAATGACCCTGCTAACTTCAAGGCTCTGCAGTTAAACACCATCTTTAGTTACTTTTCTCCTGCAAAACTCTGGTGCCCTCTTCCTCGATAAACACTTCGGAATGTTTTTGGTTTAGCCAGTAATGTAAATTCTGGGGTCATTCCCTTGCCCTTTGCAGCCTGTCTGGGCTCTGGCTATTTCGAGGCTGAGGGAAAAATGCCCGTTGGTTTGTCTGGCCGAAGGAATCACGGCAAGACCCCCCTGCCATTTGCTAAGCTCTGGCCGAGGGTGCTCCTTGTCAGGTTCTCACAGTACGTATTCACACTGCTTTGTCAAACTCTTTCTGTTAGGATTCCTATTCTTTCCCAGAAACTGAGGTATCACCAAACGTAGGAGAAGCAAGTTTGGGTTATTCATAACTCCACTTCTGACACATGGTGAACAGTATGCCAGATTTTCTGAGAGTGTGGAAGGTAAAAACTCTCGTTGCAGCACAAAAGCCCATTTTCTACTGCTTCTTCTAGTGCCAGGGGGTAATGTCAGGAACCTCCTACTACATGCTTTAAAATTTGTCGGCTTCAAAGACATTACATTAAGACAAAAAACAAAAAAAACCTCCCAAAACACGGTAGTGTTGGGATCAGATATTTTGTCTCTAAAAATGTCAGCTTTTAAGTATAGGGTAAGTGCCATTTCTGCCCTGTTTCATTAATTATTCATCGCCTGGTAATAACACTTTAATTTACCACTGTAATAGCAATTCTATTTGCTACAGTCCCCTCTTCTAGCAGAAGAAATATGGAGCAGCTCCCTTACTTTAACCAATCTTACAGACACACCATACACTAAAATGTAGCACTGCAATGGTCTCATATTTTCTTATCTTTCCTATTTATCTCTGGGTATTTTACTTACTATGAAAATACTTTCAACTATTAGGATTTCTATTTATCTTTCATGCAAAATAATAAAATAACTCACTTCATCCACGTGAGACATACTTTTTCTGCTTCACCCTGAAGTTTCCAGTTTGCCTCATTTTTCTTATTTAGCGTTAATTCTTCATTAAAGTACATGATGTGAAAAAAGGAGATACCTTTAATACAGCTTTGCTACTGTTAAATACCTATCCTATTCCCCCTTTCAAAAAACCCCAAACAAAACAACTACTAAAGTGGCAAAATGACAGCAACAAGTAGACAAAGGGAAGTGTTAGAGGCAGCTCAGACCTGATGTCCATCACGTGCTTTTCTTTCTGGTGTTCCCCTTAAAGGCTGTTGGGTTGAAGGTGAGTCATTCTTCATCAGATTCCTTTCTCCCCCTGCTTTAAGAGGGTTTTACTTTCACCAGAAAATGTTTATTATAAAAAGAAAAAAAAAAAACAAAAACCCAAAAAAACCAACCAAAACCAAACAAACAACCCCCACCCCCAACCAAACAACTATTATACATCCAATGCAAATGTGCCAAACTCTGAGAAGTGCCACCTTGGTTTTCGTCTTTCTGGGATTTAAGCAGTTGTGAGGGGAACAGCTGCATATCTGTAAGTCCGGGGCAGGTGGCCCCAGTCAGACACTTGCCACTCACAACTACAAAGCTGAAAAATATGACTGGTTCCTTGATAGTCCAGAAATGTTTGTGAGTTCCAGTTTCTTCTCATCTTTTCTATAATGCAAAGTAAAAATCCAGTTCAAAACTGCTGAGTAGCTTTGCCATGTTTGCATTCAAGGAATAACTTTCACTGCCGTAAAAAAATATTCACACCACCAAAAAAACCCCCATGATTTCCTCTGCTCCCTGTATGAAGGCCAGTGGTTTTGCATCACCATCCACTAATTTCAGAGTAGTCTGGCTGCAGGTCTGGGTGTGGGGTCTGCTTAAATAGAAGTTCGATGTCTTTGGCTCTCCTCTTGCAACAGAAGGACTTTCCTTTCCGAAGTAAGTCTAAAGTATCCCCTTTGCAATGCCAGGTCCTTTTAAATCCTGTTGTCTCTCCCCGAGCAGCAGGGCCGTGGTGGGCTTGGAAAAGGGCAAGGGGGAATCTGAGAGCCTTTGAGTCATCACATCAGCTCAGAAGGGATCCACCACAGAAGGAGTAACGGCGAGCTGCAAACCAAGATCAGAAGCTGTTACAAACTGACCCAATTTCGGCTCTGAATGCCAGCATGTCTAACAGGTAGAGAGCTACAGGGGAGAGCCAGGGGAAGAAGAGTGAAGGACAGCTCTAAAACCAGTACAGATCCTTGCTTTTATCCTGATGTTGCAAACCTGAGAATGGAGAGAAGAAAAAAAAAAGGAAGAAGAAAAATAGGTACAGGCATTTAAGGACAGAGGAAAACAAATTGCATTTCTTGCCAGCTGAGATTAGTCTAAACCATGGGATCTCCAGAGCCCCAGAAGACTGTGAAACAAGAAGGAGAGCCGAAGCCAGACTGGAGACAGGCACACGTCCTTCCTGCTTAAAGTGAGGACAGCATAAGGAGCTGCCTCAGTGGCTGCAATAACGAAACCAGGACAGAGCAGATTTTCCTTGCCTTCACAACCACTGACTCAGGATCTGTCAGTGCTGACTGTGCCTGTGTACCCATTTTTGTCAGCCACAACCTTGGTTCCAGACACCCCAACAGGCACTACACCAGCTTTTTTGCTCAGCAAATGCAATTGTGCTTTCATCTCAAAAACTGGAAGGAAAAGGTAAATGAGGAGAGGAGCTAGTTCATGAACCTGTGTGGTGTCTAGAAATGACCCCTCAGGGCAGCACATGGATGGGGCCAAGCAGTGACCTTTGGGACTGCTCCGTCCTGCTCCCAGCTCCCACTGCTCAATGCAGGAGCAAGACCAGGGCCAGGACAAAAGTACCTCAAAGCAACCTGTATCCTCAGGGCATGTTTGAAAGTGACAGAAATTCAAATATTGTTGTGGAGATGTGAAGTGTTGGCCTGTCCCATCCTCCCTCTCCCTTCCTCACTTGCCTGGCCTGAGAGCCCCAAGAAGACCACCCAGGGCAGAGCTCAGGTGTCACACATGGGGCTTCCACCCTCCCTTCATTCCCCCACAGCAGAACCTCAGCCACCTCCCATGGGGAGTCCTTCCCTACTGCTATGGGTGGTGTGGAATGGAGGAGCAGGGGTGCAGCTAAGCTGGGGCACCTGGAGGGAAGCTCATTACCTGTGTCCACATTGAGGCCGATGCTCTGTGCCATGTCCCCCGTTGCATTGGGGAAGGGGCCCGGTGTCGTCCAGGCCGCAGCAGTGCCTGCTTCACTCTTGCCCAGTTCACAGGGGGGACTGACTGGTGTGGATACGGAGGCGGGGGTGAGGCGGTGGGGGCGGACAGAGGCGGTGGGCACCAGGAGTGAGCC
>VZRR01013115.1:1208694-1226767 GCA_013398015.1 Oreocharis arfaki | reverse complement strand
GGTGGTGGTGGTGGTGGTGGTGGTGGGCGTGGTGCCAGGGCTCGGGGCCGCCCTGGTGCAGGTGGCCGTGCAGAGAGGCGGGTGCATAGGGGTCGGTGGCCGCAGCGAAGGGCAGCTCGCTGTGGGCAGCAGCTGCCAGGGGGCCGCTCAGGCTGGCTGGGACCGAGGAGGGCTGGTACGTGCTGTTCCAGAAGGATGGCGGGAAGATGCGCTGGCTCATTGGGAAGGAACCATCTGGGTGAAGGAAGCAGGAAAAAAAAGTCAGCAATGAGCCCACCCCACAAGCCTTGATCTCCTTTCCCTAGGGCTCTGTCCCTCCCTGATCCACCCAAACGAGTCCTTTCACTGCCTTTATTCCACAAAAAGCTGCCTAACACAAGAATTTGCTCCAAACAAGAACAATTTCCTCTCCAACTAAACATCCAACACACCGAGCCTATGGCTTATCCATGAAACTGCAGCTACATGCTCCAGGTTTCTCTTAGTATATAGATGGGCAAAAGGTTGTTATCTGAGGTGAGAGAAACATCACTTTTCTTCAGTAGTGGAAACTGAGTGAGAGCTATTACACAACACTGAAATTTTCAGGACTGGGTTTTTCTTGTTTTTGTTGTAATCTCCTTGTCTAAGCATTTATGCCCAACTCTTCCTGGAAAGCGGCTGCTGCCTCAATGCAGTTGCAAAATGGGCAGGAACAGCGAGAGATGTGACTAAAGGCAAGCTTGAATTGCTCAAATATCTGGGGGCAATTCTCCATCTATTGCGCTGCCCCGTTTCGTAGGTATATTGTCAACATTTTTGGGAAGCCCTCTGCAGATCTTTGGAGATTGGCAGGGCAAAGGACAAGGACCCCACATTTTCTCAGCCCACTGAGCAACATGCAAGATGGACTGGTGATTATTAATAGCACAAATAGATGTTATGCATGGTTAATTGGGAATGTACACTACTCCTGAAAGAAATAAAACCATGCTCCTAATACTTCTTTGCCAGGGAAGTATGTCAGCGCTGAGCCTTGGCATTGCTTGGGAGAAGGGGAAGCAGTTCATGACAAGCAAAAAAACCTCCTCTCCTGCCATCAGTTCCAGCACTGAACATCTCTCACCCGTTAAATATTCTTAGACACTACAGACAGCAATTCATGCAGGGAGTGGGAAACCAGCCTTGGCCGAGCAGGTGGCCCTGTGAGGGAGGGTTACTAAGGCTGCCCACAAGGAAGTGCCAGCCCTAACTCTCTGGCAGATGGAGTGTGGAGAAGGTTATTCCCCTCTGCCCTGAGTACCCTCGTGGGCCTGTCCAGTGTGAATCAGGCATGGATACAGAGAGCTGTGCATAAGCCGTGGCCTTGGCCATGGCAGTACATGGCCACGGGCAGGTCTGGAAGCCCTCGTTTTCGGAAATTTAAGAGTCCTTGTCAGTGCTCCAGCAGCAGTCAGGGTGGCGATACATGCAGGGCAAGATACAGGGACACACACAATCGCTTTTTTAGAGGTGGGAAGCTGATGAGATGGTTCCCACACTTGCTTTTTGCTTTGCTCTCATCATTATGATTACCCTAAACTGAAAGCTGGGGTCAACGGGGGATGCACTGGTCACAGTCACATTTTGGGGGTCACTCTGCTGCTAGTCGTGCAGCAGCCCCCTCCAGGTGAAGCACCTGCAGTGAAAAGACAATTTGTTTCCCCCGACCACCTACCAGGCTACTTTGCCCTCAGACCATGGCCTCCTGGCATAATCTGAAGGGCTTTATTCTTTACTTTTTTACGCTAAAAGGGCCAAGCAGCTGGCAGCTCCTGGCCTGGGATCTCAGGGGATTCCTGCCGGGCACCAGCCGCTGGTGGGAGGGAGCAGAGAGCCGGGATGCGCAGCCGAGGTGGGGACGAGGTGCCGGCCCAGAGGGGGCCTCACCGCCCCCTGCACCCCGCGCTCCCCTCGCACCGCTCTGCGCGCTCACCCCGCCAGGAGCCCGCGTTTCGCGCCGCCTTCGCGCTGCCCAGGGAGAAGCTGCTGGGCTGGCTGAGCGCCCGGCTGAAGTGCTCGTCCACCACGGCGCTGATGTCCCCCTGGAAGTAGGTGAAGAGGACACAGCGGGAGCTAATGTACTCGGCCTCGGGGGGTCGCTCCTTCTCGGGGCTGCAGTCCTCCTCCTTGATGCTGGCCGCGGGGTGGCTGGAGAAGGAGCTGCCGGCGCTGCCGCTGCTCCCGCTCTCCGGGGCTTCTTGCATTTTGGAGTAAAAGGCGAATTTCTGCAGGGAAGGAAAGAAAACGGAGCCGGTCACGCAGCACACCGAGGTACCCTGGCCCGCCCTGTGCCAGCTGGGGTGCAGCGCCGAGCCCTCTCCCGCGGTCTTTCCGAGAAGATGCAAAAGTCTGGTCCTCGGCTGTCCGCCGTTCCCTCAGCACGCACCACAATCCCCACACTCCCGTATCTCCCTCTATAGTCCGGGGGCAGCGAAGGGACTGCAATTAGGGCTGGGGGCCCGAAACCCACAGGTGCCGGCCGGGATGGAGCAAGACAGCTGCCGGGTGGGGAAAGCGCGGCCGGGCGGGGGTCACACGGCTGGGTCCCCCCGCACCAAGCCTCGCACAAGAAGGCTCTTTGGAGCTGTCTCCGGAGTGGACGACGGCCGCCAAGGGGCTGCAATGCGGGGACACGGGCGAGCGACGGCCGAGAACCCCCAGGAGCAGCGCCGGCAGCTCGGAGAGGGCAAGAGCCGCTCGGTCCCCGGCTCCGAAAATCTAGCGCATAGAGTGCCCTGTAACCCATAGCGGCGAGGGAGAAGGAAAGGGGGGAAAAAACACTGGCAATCTTAAACATGTTTCAGGGCAAAACTCGGCGTTTCCCTGGACAGCAAGAAGCTCCAGGTAATTACTGTAAAATTAATCTCCTTTTACTGGACTCCGCCGAGTGGGAAAACAGCGGGCGTTGAGAAGTTTTCGGGATGTTTCCCGTCTTCATGCGCGTTAGCGTGTCTGCAGCTGCTGGGAGTTTCTTAGCAAAAAGTGCTGGGACGCGGAGCCCGGGCTTGGCCGCTGCGGACAGAGCCTTGGGGCGGCCGGCGAGGGAACAACCGAGGGGACGGGACGGAGTCTTGGGCCAAGACGCGCGATATATTTAATAATGTCACTCGTCGCGACGACCGCCTTTCCGCTTGGCTCCCTGTTGGACCATTGAGGTAATGATCATCCCCCTTAATAATGTCATAAGCCGTGTGCCGGGGGCTGAAGGGGTGTGGGAGGGAAGGCAAGGTGCGGGAAGACATCATCTGCTATTTGTGACGGGTACCGGGCCCCGCTGCCGGGCGCCGGAGGCGGCACAGGGACCGCCGCGCCGCTGGCCCCGGCCCGGCACTGCATGGCGGGGGCTGCACCCGCCTCGGGCCCGGGGCGCTGCTCTCAGTACCCATCCTCTTTTTGGTTATGCTCGAGGAGGAAGGAATTCATTTCTGGAAGGGGTAAGGGCGAGGGAAAAGCTGGGAGCGCAGAGGGGTAAAAGGAAAGCAGTGTGCAGCAGGTGCAGCCCCGGGAGCCGAGCCTGACCCACGCGGGACCGTGCGTGTCCCGGCACCAGCAGATCCCCGCGCACCACGGGCCGTGCGTGCCCGAAACATCCCCGCGGCCGGAGGGATCATTTTAGTGAAACTTCGGGATTAGCTGACACCCGCGACCGCCCGGGCCGAGCTACACGCAGTGAGGCGGCGAGACGTGGCTCCAGCCCACGAAGCAGCCGCGGGTCTCGCAGGGGACGGCCACCGCCGGCAGCCAGGGGGACTCGGGGACGGGCCAGGGTCCCGCCGCCGCCGAGAGCGCTCCGGGAGAGGGAAGCATCCTGTAGCCCCTCGCTCTTCGCGGCCGCGGCTTCCTCCGCCATCGCCAAACCGGGGAAACCCCTCAACCTCCCGTCTCTCTCGTCACCCCCGCTTCCAGCGCGTAACTCCGAAACACCCCTCCGAGGCGGCTGTAAAACCTGTGCACGAGGCGGCTTCCGCGGCAGCGGCCGGGATGCTGGCGCACAGGGGTGAGCGATGCCCCGGGAAGCCCGGCCTCGCAGCTCCCGACGGTCCCCGCACACCGCGGACATCGACTCCCCCGACCCGCCGCGCCCAGAGGGAGCCCGTCCCGGTAAAGAAAACAAGCATGCAAACATTTTAAAACAAACAAACAAACAAGCAAACAAACCCCTTAAAAGTCCTGTTGAGGGTTAAAATCGCACCCTCTCTCCCAAGGCATCCCGCAGCCCGTCGTTTGCCGCCGGCGTACGTACCCTGCCGAGCCCCGCGCCAAGGTTGGATGCGGTTGTGCTCCGCTCCCCATCGCAGGCTCCCAGATCTCCCCCCCCCCCGCCCCCCCTTTCCCCTCCCCTTCTCCTTTTCCCTTTTCCCCTTTGGTGAGGCCCCAGACGGCCATCCTCCAGACGATACCCCTCCCACCTTCTGCCTCTTCACCGCTGTCCCCTACACGTACCTGGTGGTAGGGGCTGTAGGGTGCTGCAAAGTAGGGCTGGGGAGGACCGTAGACTTGGTACATTACATCCAAACAGCTCATGGCTGGCCGCGGCCGAGAAGTTTTTTTTTCTCAACTCGTGTTCTGCAAAGTGGACTAATACTTCGCGGGAGGGAGGTTCCCGGGGGTTAAAAAGCACCACGCACTGGTGGGAGGAGTGAGGGGGAATGAGGCCGCGCTGGGCTGTGCTGACACCCCCTCCTTTGCCTTCTTTCTCTGCTTTCCGCCCTTCCTATAGCGTGGCTCCCTCCCGCAAATACGCCGGGACTGGAGGGGCTCCCTGGCCACCGCGGGATTTTCAGCCCCGGGCCCGGCAGAGGCGGGGGGAGCAGGCAGACCCCCATTCAGCAGCCGGGACTGCCCGGGAGCAGCGGGGCGGGAGGCGCGGAGGGAGCTCCGGCCACGCAGGGATCGGAAGGCCGCTGCGGGGTGCGGGGGGAACCGGGGCTCGGCGGGAGATGGGGGCTTAGCTAGCGGATGCTCCCACCCCCCGCTGCTTTTTATTTTATTTCATTTATTTCATTACATTCCAAGTGCTTCCTGCGCCGGGTGCCGCCCCGCTGCCCCCGGGGAGGGTGCCCCGGCCGCCTCCCACCTCGTCGGTCCCCGCTCCTGGCCGGGGCTAAGTGGAGCTCCGGGAAAGGCAGGGATATGGGTGACCCCCTCCAAATCCCACCTAGTCCGGCGTCCGCCGGAAGATGCCACCACCAAAGCCACAGGAGCTGAAAGGTCTGATAAACCGAAGGAGGAAAAACCAGTTACTCCCGAGGAGGAATCTCCCCAGAAACTTTTGAATCATTACAAATCCCGGGAACGGCGATGTTTTTGCATTTAATAGAAACTAAATCTACGCCGAGGGCAAAGTCACGTCAAAACAAGAGATTATCGTGAAGGTAAACTGGATTTACTCCCTGGCTTTCTGCTGAGTACGACACACAGAGTTGTAAATAGGTGAATGTGTCTTCACTGCTCGTTTTAAAGGAGTTGCATTGCATGCAGATTATTTTTAAACAGAGATGTAAGTTCTCATTTCAATATCAACTCTTTGAAATGTTCAGCTTCATGATATGGGTCGCAACTACTGTAAGAAGAGACCCGTTTTCTTTTGTTTTAAACACCTGTAATAAAGCAGAAAAAGTATAGAAAATATGAGAGAAAGAATATTACTCAGTTTTCAAATGCTGATTGGTTACAATAGTACTGGGAAAAATCTGAAAAGAATGGACACTTTGAATTTTGAAGACCTGGAATTATTTAAACTAATTTTAGCAGAAAAACCTCATTTTTAAAACCAAGCATCGACTCTGTTTTGTTTTCTCTAAAATACAATTTTTATATTCCAAGTGCTAGAAATTGTTTTGAATGCCTGTCATTCACCAAAATCGTATTTCAGTACCTGATGAGCATGTTTCAATGTTTTCTGCACCAGGTGCAAGGTTTAAAATACATGTTTAAGCAAACTTTTTTCTCCCTATTCTAGTTTGGGAAATTCGTTTTTCGTACTACAATGCTGAATGCCACTGAAACACTGTGGCTGCGGGTTCTGCCTCAGCATTGCTCCCCATCAGAGCAAATGTCGTGTCAGTGGTCAAGAAAATGAGGGGATGACCTCTGGGTATTAGGCTTTAAAATAATAAATGTATCTTATACTCTATGATTTTGTTTCTCCTGAATGGTAAGCAAATAGTCACAGTAGTGGGAAGGACTCACTCTGTGGCTGGTGTCCAAATTAAAGCAGTCAGCTAAAGAACAGTCCTTCGCTCCTCATGGCGAGAGACTGAGTGATCTTACTTGGGACAATGGGATCTCACTTGTCCTCTGTGTCCCTGCTTATGAGGAGTAGGGAGCCTTCCCAGCACACACAGATCTGTGCCTGTTTCAAATGTATGCTGGGCAAGGTACCAAAAAAAGCCCTTTTCTCTGAGGGTAAGTCCAATGAACACCTGCTCCAAAGACACAGCAAGCCTTCCTGCTCTTCGGACCAGCCCTTCACCCGGACTCTGTGCCGTAGCAAAGGTAGACCTGACACTTGCCAAGGCTGGGCATTCACTTCTTGTGTAGAAAAACCCAAAGTGTAACAGCAATGTGTGTGACTGGGTGCTGCAATGTGGCAGACGGTCCAGCTTGTGTATACTGGAGAATCTCTCCTTGAGGACTGAGTTTAGGGGTTTTACCTCACACTCAAGTATATGTTAGGGGAATTAGGTCTGATGTGGCTTGGTATGAATTCAGTCTCTTTTATAGACAGTTTTTCAACTGTGAAACTATGCAGTGTAAGACACAAGTAAACTTTAGTGTCTTAATGCAGAGCAATACAAACATCCATGCAAAAAAGCTGGCAGTACTTTGCCTCTTTGGTGCATCTGTGAAATTAGCCCCAGTATAGGAAATTATCCTGGAAACCAGGGGTCAGAAACTATATTCACTCATGACCTCACAGTGTATTTACAATTATATAAAACCAATTTTCCTTGGTCTTAACTAAAGAATTTTAGGTGGGTTGAGTCACATAAGGAACTACAAAAACTTGGAAAGAAACAGCTGCGTTACCTCAGAGAGAAAATTATGACAGCAGTAAAGGAAAGCAGTTTTGGGAAGGACATGGGTTAAGAACTGGCTGCGTACCGTTACAGCTCTGCCATGGGCCTATTCCTAAGCCACACACTGGTAAATATTTCACAGCAGTAATATGAAAAGAAAATCTTGTTAGGAACAAAGAATGATAGGTTCTGATAAACAATGAGATGCAGAAAGTTACAACTTGCCTCTGAAAACATTCCTCTAAAGCAAGTCAGTGTTACCTTCGAACTAATCTGGAACTTTTTATGAAACAAGAATTGGGTACTACTGCAAATGGCTCACCAAACAAGCAAACAGATCATCAAACAAAACATCAATATGCATAGAGACTGGGACAAAAACGTGGTAGCACTGACCACATTTGTTGCTCACCTTCCCTGGAAATCCTACATCCAGTCCTAGCCTGCGACCCCCGGCGTGTGAAGGTTTGAGCACTGAATATCACGTTCAATTAAAGGATTAAGTATTTGTCATCCAGAAGGGACTTTTCTGGTTTTTCAGTCATACCACACATATCATTCTTTCTGTTCATAATATACTTTAGAAGCTCAGGGAGACTTTTCACTGTTTCCAGTAAGGCATCCTTTTCTAAATAGACACTATGACGTGGGTGGAGAATCCAGTCCACACTGCAGCCTTTTGCCACTCTGTTTAACAGCCTGCAGTGTTTCTCACTTCCAGCTTGAGTTGGGTTGGCTTCAGCTTCCAGCTGTTGGTTCATGTAGTGCCTTACTTCACTTATCTAAACAGTCCTTTTGTATGCAATATTTTCTCTTATGAAATTGATTTTATTCCACATAATATTTTTTTCCTGCCAAAATAGATGGAGCTCCTTAACTTTCCATGGCAATTCCTCTAAAAGTTTTTGTACCATTTATTTGCAACCTATGCAATTTTCCAACATCGTTTTAAAAATATTGAGGCAAGAATTTGTTATTATTCTAACATTTCTCTTGCTGCAGGTATACACAAAGTAAAATACCTTCTTAGCAACTGATGCTTATGGCTGTTGGGTTTTTTTGCCATAACACAATTTTAAAGACGTCATACTGATGTGCTCTCCCACTGTGATGACCACAGTATTTTCAATTTTGATACTACAAGTATATAAAAAACATGGACTTCTTGGTGATGAGGAGCTTATGGTACTGGGAAGTTTCTGGAACCTCTTCTAAACTCTTACATATCTGATATTGCAAATGACTAGGCTGAAAACTGTAATGATCCTATGTGAGCCTATGACACCTGCTCATGACTCCTAGTACAGTCATCCTTTCTAAGACCTTTTTCACCACTTGTCTTCCTTGATCACAGATGTGCAACTCTTCGAACAGCTCCATTCATGTGCTGTTTGTTCTTGAGAATGCCAAGAGACTCAGCAATGGACTCGGGTATTGCCAAATGCCCCAATTCTCACTTTACTCACCAGTCTTCTTGTTACTACGCTGCCCGCTAAATTTATCGGTGTGATTTTATATCAAATTTCAAGTTACTGATGAGCATCTTGCACAGTCCACAAACTAACTAATAAGAATGTTCCTATACAGTGTTAATGTACTATACTCCTATGTGGCAGCAGCCATATTTCTAAATACTAAAGATTGTGTGCCAACTAATTTCTTGCAATTCTTGTCTATTTGCTGTGTGTATCACCTGTATTGTGCAGTGCCTCCTCTATGAGATGATAAATTAAATTTCACTAGTCCTACTATTCCCGCTCTCTACTTTACTCTCTAATGCCTCCTCGCCTGCAGGACTCAGCACATACTTAGCTTCCAGCTGAGTGTACTACTTGTGGGTTTACATGGGTCAAATTTGGCTGAAACGAATTAAGATAGATAATGTTGTTCCTCTTTCTTATCTTGTCAGGCTTTGTGCTCCATATCCCTAAAAGCTTTTCTTTTTTTTAGGGCTTGGCAACTGTTACCATGGTGTTCTCAGGGATGTTTTTGAGGTCCAGCCTCTGGGTCTGTATTAATACAGAAGACTTTAGGCTCAAGAGCTGCTGGCTTGGTAGTTTTTGTGGGCACTGAATTAACTGACGTTAAAGATAAAAATCAGTATTATAAATATAGTAAAACATGAAGTAAAAATCAGGGGATGCATGTCACTGACTGCATTGTCTCCTTCACTGTCTCGAAGAGCCTGGTTTTATTCTGTTTTTCAGCCTCAGAGAACTTATATAGTTAATTTTGATCTTCCTTTGAAGGTGTGATTTTTTTCCCCACTTTTCCTTTTTTCCCCTACACCTCAAAGAATTAACTTTCAGCTGCTGATTGATCACACGTATACGGATACTGTTTGGTGTGCATTTGTACATGTGACAGCACGTCTGCTCCAGTGACATGCTCTGCAGCAGCTGGAATGTACGCGGTGATTTTTGCCCCATGATGTATTTCCAGGGGAGCTGCAGCCCAGCTCAGGGTGCAGCATCTGGCGCGTGTCACTCACCCGTCCTGCCCAACCCTGACGGGCCAGAGGCATCACCTGTCTCTCCTCTACTGATGGCGGCAGATGAAGAGATCATTATGCAGGGCTGGAAGGGAAATCCAGAGCTGTCATGAGGGAATACATTCACATGTGTGAGAACACATAGAATGCATTGAACTTAGGGCTTGATTTTGAAATAGGAAAGTTCATGGAAGTTTTTTCCCAAGTCGGCATAGGAACAGAGCCGGTTTCACCATCAGAGGCAGAGGCATCAGCTTTTCTGATGCAGGTATTTGGGCACATTCGGATCTGAGCTGCATCACTGTGAACCTCTTTCCTCCTCTCAGCAGTAAGCCATCAGAAAGGTGAATCTGGCTCGCTCTGAGATTCATTCACCAAGGTATATATTTTTTGTATTTGTATATAATATCTACAATACATATTTTTTCTGTGCTCAGTTCAGAAAGTTAATTTCAGTGAAAATTCTCCCCAGCAATTGCCTCCATGCACAAAATAGGGGATTTTATGTTTTATTTTACTTTTTTTTTTTAATTGCTATCACATGAAAGTAGAAAAAGGCTGTGTCTGCACTCTTTTGAAGTTTCTTAGGCACCAGCCCTATTAATACAGGCACTAAACTCCTGATGTAATTCCTCTGCAATGTCCAGTATCAGTGATTTTGATTGCACAGTCATTCCTTTGTCCTTTTTGTTTTGAAAAAGAAAGTGGTTTTATATTATTTATACATTTATATATTATTTAATTCCTTCCTTTATTTTTTTCATTTTAGATGGGTCTTTCTTTCCACTCTTTTAGATGAGTCTTTCTTTCCACTCTTTCAGATGAGTCTTTCTTTCCACTCTTTTAGATAATATTTCAGACAGAGGGAGGTAGGTGGCAGAGGAAGACTGCAGCTTGAGAGAGTAAGTGGCCTGATGCAAGGAAGCAACAAGAAAATCAGGTTTTCAGTAGAGCTCAAACAGGTACTGTATGTGATTTTTAATGTCTGTACAGACTTTGGTATACTGCCAATAATGTGAAGCTGGGATGAGGAAAAGAAAGGCTCTCTTTTACTCCCATGATGAAGTCTTCCTCAAGTGGAAGCTTTAATTGCTCGGAGTGAGCAATATTATATCATACCGGGGGGGCTCACTGTTTTATTCAGTGTGTATTTGGCTAAGCTTTGAGACAATGCCACTAGAAAATGGTGACAGAATATATGTTAAACAACAAAACTGCAAAATACAGTAAAAAGAAAATTCATAGCAAAATACTGGAGGTGGAGCCATGCTACAGGGAATTGTGTTTTCATTGCCTGGAATTGCCCCAAATAATGTAGCTCCTGAGTTAAGTGTAAATAGGGGTGATTTCAGGGCTTGGAAAATATCCTGCCTTTAGGAAACTGAACAGAGCCTACATATACTTTTTTGTTTTTATGGTTATATTTAATAGAGAACTCAGTCCTCACAGCTGCAAAATCCAACTCCATCTTCAGAAAAGAGGTTGGAAAAACAAAGAAAAAGAAGAGAAGAAGACAATAAGAAAAGCATGAAGGAATGTACTGACACTACAGGTATGTGCTGTATGAAGGAGAAGAGAACAAAAGAAAATGTAATTTGATTTTCAAAATATCAGATGGTTTATTGTAAAGGAAAATAAGAAAGCTAAAGAGCTGGCCAAATGCAGAGTGTGGCAGGAAGGCAGCTCAAAGCAATTTCTGTGCCCCTGTCTGTTGAAATAATACAACTGCTGCATTAAATAAACTGGCTTGCCCATCATTAGGGCATCAATCTCTGTTATACTGCGTATTGCTGATCACAGGGACAATTTACCCACTCTGTGTGTCTCTTGTGCTGATTTGCTCCTTTACTTCCAGGCTGGGAATAGGCTGGGACCTGGCTTTACTGGTTTTGCTGTGCAGGGATGCTGCTGCCTTCGAGAAGCCTTTCCTGGGGCAGGCAGGTAGTTGCTTGCCAGGCAGCTAAAGCAGGGCCTGAGGGTGATTTCCAGGGAAATCAGAAACACTCAAGAAAAAGCTGTTGGGGAAAGCCTGTCATCATCTCCATGCTCCAGAGAAAGATCAGGATACTCAGGAATGCCTCAGAGCTCTTTTCTCTCCCACATGCTGTGTGCTTTGTCCCAGCCTCCTGCATGCCCAAGGACAGAAGCTTGTCTTTCAGCCTGTCGCTCCTGCCAGCACGTGCCAAACCATATTTCAGTCTCTCGCCTTCCAACACCAAGCAAACTCCACAGTCCTCACATTCCTGCCGCAGGGGACACCCCGCTCCTGCCTCTTCCCATGTGGGCACAGCTTGCTGCCATGCTCCAGGGGAAACCACACACCGATTATTGGGTGCTGTGCTCTTTCCCAGGTGAGTGTGTTCTCATGGGGGAGGACAACTTTCATTATTCAGTGAAACACACCAGGTGTCACTCTCCAACGACCTGCAAGTGCAGTTACATTGTTTGAAACCTGTTCCATATGATGTCATATAACGTTTTTGCTCCTCTATTCTCTCTTGCCCTGCATTCTCCATGTGCAGAATTACAGCTACACTGCCTCTTTTCTGTTTGCAGACAGGTTGGAGGGTGTGTCTTGCTCTTCACTGGAGCTTCAGGGGTTGGTTGCCAGTTCTCTCTCATGTTACTTTTGTGCATTGCCCTGGCACAGTGTTGGAAGTCAGTTGCCCCATAGAAATAGGGTCCATCAGTTAAGTGTTCTCTGGTTTGCCCCGCTCAGGGATCCTTCCACCAGGAACCTAAAAGCAACTGCCTTGTGGCACCCTTCTGTATGCTTCTCTCATGTGAGAAAAGCAAGATGACTCCTACTCCATGAATTGTATGTGTTAATCTCTTAAATCAGTAATGCTGCCTCACAGCTTTTGCATAGATGAGAGAAAGCTGGCACAAGGGTAAAATGAGTTTTCCAAAGGGTATTCAGAGTGCCTTGACACTGCATGTTTTTATCCAAGTAGTCATATGTGCTTTAGCCAGAACTGTGTTTTCTTCTGCATGTCAGAGAGCAAGTTAACACAGTGATTTCACACGTACATGAAACACTAAGCAGAAAAAATTACTCTACCATCCTCACTGACTTAGTAAAAAGGTAATTATCTCTATGCCAAAACATTTGTTTCTTCAACCATGTTCTTCTATACTCACCACTTGTCCTAAAGTGCAAGCAGGTTACAAGTTTCTTTATCAACATAGAGTCAATACTTTTGCTTTTAAGAAAGAATAAAAAACATTTAAATTGTCTGTGAAAATATGCCCAAAATACATACAGCGTCTCTCACACTGAAGTGTTCCAAATATTTTGGAAGTTGTAGTTTATGTGTCTGCTAGACTATTCCTACCAAGATTATTTATACATTTAATATTTACCTACCTACCTATGAGCCTATTATACAAATTTCTCACAATTATCAAATACCTAAGCAGAGACAATTTGAGAGGGATATCATGGAAAGAGAAGGCTGAGCAACTAAAATCTATAAGCCAAACCTTCAGATGTAAGAGATATGATGGGGGAACTTCTAAAACGAGGACTGGAAAGAGCACTTTGCCTTTTTGGAGGGGTTGGGTAGCCTGAAAGCTAATATGCAGCAGTTTCATGGATAAAATTCACCTCCAGGCTCCTTGAGGGACTCACAATGTTTCCAGGTTGCTGTTGTCTTTTGTAGAAACACTTGATCAAAACCTAAAACATTAATTTCCCACAGTCCTACTGAGATAATAATTTTCTCTCATTTTTTAAAAATTTGTTTTCAAGAAGGACTGGAAATCTACCTGTACTGGGGACTTTTGGAGCACCTTTTAAAATCCCTATCATATGTTAATTTCTATAAGCACTGTAGCTGATCACAATTTAGTTCTGTTGTATTTGATAGTTTTGACAGGGCTTTCCCTGAGGCTGTTTCTTTCTAGTGAAGATCCTTCTGTTATAGGGGGGAACTTCCAGCTTATGCCTCCCTTGTCTGCCAGAGTCCTCCTTTCCACCCTTTTTGCTGGAGCCAGCTGGAGATCCCAGTGCGGTTCCTTCAGTTTCTGTGGGGAGACTAAACTGTGTGCGTGCCTTCTGCAGGCCCAGTTTGGATTTGGACATTTTCCTAGGAAGCTGCACCCTCATCTCAGCCCTGCATAAGCAGCATTCCTGGTGTGGACGGCCAGCTGGCTGTTACAACCTTTTTTCACACCATGCTATGTAAAACTACACAGGGCAGGTCTTGTTGATGTGTGAAAAATGCTTCTAACAGCCTGCTCCCATGTGCACTGAGGTTTCCAGCTTCACAGGCTCTCTGACCCCCAGTGAGCAAAAGTGCTGGAAGCAAGGAAATGGTTTGCTATAGGCAGGGAAGGGAGAAGAAAATGAGTGCAGGAATAGGTTTGGTTTTCAGAAGTTCCCAGAAGCATGCTGATTGAGGGTTGGCACATTGGGCCAACATCAAGTGCAGTAAGAATGAGCCTGAAGAAACACTTTCTATCTATACAGCTCTTTTAAAAGACTGGTTTACTGATTAATTTACATGTATTGACTCCTTTTCACTGACCAGCTTGCATACAATACATGTACTTTTGGCTTTTCTGGGTAAATGGGGCTTGTGACTGCTCAGAATGGCACACCACTGGTGTATCAGTCACATGGGATGTCACGCCAGATAAACATACGACATATGATAAACATATGATAAACATTCGTGACGTGCTGTCACAAATGGACAGTTCATTGTGAAGGAGGCAGTAAAAGTGGTTAAAAAGTGCATGCATGTTCATGTATGCAAATATACAGGCACACACATTTGTATATAAACATAGATAGATAGATAGATAGATAGATAGATAGATAGATAGACAGACACACAGATATTCTTTTTCCTTCCCTGACAACCATGATGAAAGTCTGAAAATGAAGATTTTCAGAAACCAAGAAATTATTCACTAAAAACTGGGAAAGGGATGCTTTTCTTAAAAAACTCTGAAGTGTAGCATTCAGTTGAAGAACTGCCTCAACATGAAGAGTATGGCCAGGCCAGTAGTTGATGCTTCTCTGAAACCAGAAGATGCCAGAAGCAGGCCTTTCTTTCTGTCCTAGAGGTCATGGAAAGTAATTGCTCCCGGAAAGCCCCTGCAAGGGAACACTTCCAATCCCCTCAGACTGCAGCTGCTCCTGCACCACTTGCAACTGGATAATTGGAGACATTGGCCAAAACCTATGTGGAAAAACCCCAAAGCACTGCTCATGTTCATATGGCAATGTCTTGGGAAGTGTAATGATGGCACATACTTTGGAGGAAACCTAGTCACTGTCTATTTTCTACAAATCAAATCAGATGTCCATGCCATGAAAAGTTAACTCACAAAATCTAATTTTTTGTTATTACAAAACACAAGGCAATGGGGACTGGGAATATTTGCATCTGTCCATGAGAATTCTGGACTTTAAAACGTCATTAATCTGTCCTGATAAATTTTTGTTTCTTTTTCCTTAGTTTTTGCTTACCTTTAGAGCAGGTTGGAATGCTCCAGTTTTTTCCTCGGCCAGATTTTTTAACAACTAGGAAAATATTGAGCAAATATGGAAATATTGTGGAAAAAATATTCCATTCTCATTTCACTTCTGGAAAACTCTTTCACTGGTCAGCCTCACCTAGAAGCTTACATCTGTTAGTCTGTGAAATTCTTGGAAATAGAATAAGGTTGTGCATAAGGAACAACCTTAATCTAAAACTGAACTGTTGAGACAGGCACAGGGCTGGATTAGGAAAGAAGTGGAATTCATTGGGAAAGGGATAATTTAGAATTAATGCAGTGGCCATAAAAATAGTGTTTAGACACTTCTCCTTTCTACACTTTTCTGAACCTGCCTGTTTGCCTCTGGTGTGGTGTGGTATGAACAGATCTCTTGATGCAAAATAGAGTGGCTGGGCAGTTGGTCATGGCACAGGGCAGCCCTCAGGGAACTGTTCCTCTGGCTGAGCTTATTGGAGAGAATATGTTTGTATTACAACCTCTCATGGTTTTTGGTAGCTCTCTTGATTTGACCTCAACTGCTTCTCGTGTTGGGAAAAACACCAGATCCAAAGAAGAACTATGTTTTTGCAAACCTCCCAGGTCCAAAGGAGGCTTTGGTAGGGTAAAGGATCTATTCCAGTCATCTAGCATGGCATCTCCAGATACTGACGTGTCAGCTGGGAGCTGTGGAACACAATCCTGATAGATTTGGGTATGCAGCAGAGACAGACCTGTCAAGGATTGATAGGGAAAACGCTCTATGGACCATAATCAGGCCTTGCTACAGGCTTTTAAAAAAAAATCATGATGAAAGGATTTCTGGTTCGTTACTAGTTTGGGCATGTTGGGAATAAAAACGTTCTGATTCTTTGCTCTGCTTTTGCCATTGGGGCAAAATCTGGAGCAAAGAATAAAAAGTTAATCTAGATTTAATTTAATTCTAGATACCATCCAGTGTTTCATGAAGTCCTGATCTTAGAAGCCTGGATGCAGATACGATTTGAAAGGCAATCCTGTTGTCCTGGATATACCCACAGTGAGCGGAGTCTCATCCACTGACTCCCAAAAGGCTATTTTAGAAAGAAATGCTTGAAGCAAGATATAGAAATGGGGATCTCTGTAAAATGTCCTCTTAAAGACAGTCTTGTATACATTGGTTTCATGTTATATAATGGCATGTCAGACATGGTCTGTCCCAATCTGAGGACTGAGCCGTTTTCACTCAGCACACACAGTCTCGGGCTGGTTAACAGCTCCATGCTTTGCATGGACAACATATTTTGGAAGACAGTGAGAGGCTGGACTCAGAGCTAATATAGAGAAAATAAGAAAGATGTAGCGTGCAAAAGAGTATTTCGCGCACGTCCAAATTATGCCTGTAAAAAATATTCTTGTGAGAAAAATAGCACAGTGCAGGGTGAAAGGAGAGCGCAGTGTGGTGGGGTGGACAAAGACCCAGCTCAGGCAAGCCTGGCTGAACAGCAGTTACTATGCTGCAAAAAATGGACATGGCAAATGTACTGCATTTGCTAAAGGCTCCATGAAACTCCAGGGAAAACTGAGTGTTCACAGAGTGGCTCTGCGGACAGCAAGAAAGTTTCATTATTATTAGTCATATGCTGAGGATGTCAAGGAATTTTAAGGCTGCACTCTTCGCATTTTTAGAGGTTATTAATGAAATAGCATAGCAAGGTGAATTGCATTAAAATATTTTTCTAACCATTCCAGAAATCTTGGTCCAAGTTGGCATAGGGGGCTGGCAAGTGGTGAACTTTTGACCGAAGCTCAGATTGCTGGGAGACACATCCTCCTTGTTAGTTTCGGGTGACAGTTCACTGTACTAGAGGGATCCACTTGTGTGTAAAGAGGCGAGTGGGGGAGGAAGATTTAGCGCTGCATTTTCACAGTGGCAAGAAATTCCATCCAGCTCAAATGTGTTTTGGCCCACGGCCCAGCTCCTTGTCAGACACATGACCATCACTCGGCTTCCTATTTCTGGCCCAGGATAAGCAAGCCCCACTAGTGGTTAAAATTAGGCAACTGACCTGTGACAACACATGTTGACTCTCCAGCAGAGGGTAGACATATTTAAAAACCAGAAAAGAGCTAGACACACCAAGATTTAATGTCAGCGCCATATGTAATTCATCAGTTTGGGCTGCTCTAATTCAGATGGCAGCTGATCTACTTCATGGAGAAGACTTAGCAGGATTTTCTGGCTTCCTTCTGACCAAAGACTTCCTATAATGATAGCTAAAGAGATGATTATGCCATTATTTTTTTCATGGTAGAGATCCATAGCCCTGGCTCCTCACCCTGTAATGATGCAGTTGTATGATGGAAAATTTCTGAGAATAACAAACCAGGACATCTGGTTTACACAGAGCCGTACTTCTGTTGGGAAAGTTTATTTCCAATTGAAACAGCAACAGACTAGCTGGTTAACAAGCAGGCATTTTCCATTTCTCAAAAACAAGTCAATCAAAATGTTTGTGCACATTTGGATGACTTTCTTGAATGCAGTACTCTCATAGCCATTATACTTGTTTCTGCTCTTATCACACCTACCTTCCTCTGCTTGGCCAATGACACTGGTCATGGCAGCCTATCTGTCAAGTTCTCATGCAGTTCTCTGGGTTTTGTTGTACTTCCCCAGAGCCTGAGATACCCTCCTTGAATCCATTAATGAAGACCATTGGCTGTCCTTGAAATCCCTTCCTAAGCCTTTTCTACATGTTGAGATATACCCAAGAAATCAGCCAGGGGCTATTAAGCTGGGTGAGCAGGCTACGGTAGTGGTTGATGTTTTAATAATTGTAGAGAGCTTAAGAAATGAACATGCATTTTCGTCTGGGCACTGTAGCCTTCCTCATCACCCCTGACATCTGTGTTGCTCAATAACAACGCTGAACCAAGGAGTCTCATGGTGATGTCCTGCAAACTGATCCCTTCTGTAGTGTAATGGGCCCTTGCATTGCACAACTACCCAATCAAGTAAGCCTTTTAACCTTTTAACAGGCCAATTTAACACATCCCTCTCCTCTCCTCT
>VZRR01013115.1:1132940-1208600 GCA_013398015.1 Oreocharis arfaki | reverse complement strand
TCCCCTCCCTTCCCCTCTCCTCGATACATTGCACAAGCAGAAATTTCCAAGAAATCTTCAGTTACAGCACAAAGCAGGATACTTGAAATTAATAAGAAATACACTTACTAAACAAAACAGAGCAGTAACAAAATGTACTTTTGCAAATGTTTGTTGCTATTAACAGTCAGGTATTTTAAAATATTCCAGTCTAACAAAAACTTTGAAGCCACAGGAAATGCATCTGATACTCACAGGCTGCTTACTCTTTGCAGGTGTAAGTGATGCAGGGGCAGAGAAGCTCCAGGTGCCAGCTCAGGTGTGACAATGTGCAGTACCCTTTGGATGGGAGGATGCCGAGGCAGATCTATGTCAGACACTTCAGCACAGTGTTCCTAGCCCTACCTTGGGCTCAGGGCATGGTGAGGCGCAGCTGGCTCCAGGTCTGCACTCAGTGTGGTTCTCATGCTAACTAAGCCCAGGCAGAGTCAGATGGAAGGACCTGGGGACTAGAGAACTAGCCTCAACTCCAAGGAAGTAATTTAGACTTTTTGATTATCTGGGATATTCCTGCCTTCTGCTACTTGGCACTATGGAGAAGTGGCTGTGACTGACGGCAGCTGAATTCACTTATTACTGTGTAAGAAGTGATGTATGGGTCTTTTAACACCTTGCCACTGTAGTCAGGTTAATCAATATGGTCCAGGCAGAAAACGGCTTGTGGGTTGGTTACTATTCGGACAGAAACTAATTTTAAAAAATCAGACCTTCAGGTTTGGTGGAACAACCTCCTCCCTTTTCTTTCTCTTTTCAGTGGTCTTCACTCTCAGTTAGCAGGGTCTCAACTGGCTTGCTCTGCTCCATCATCTTCTGTGTCTGACCCACAATATGCCAGCAAATTCCTATGCTTGCAGGGTGCCAACAGCTGTCACTCAGGAAAGAAGATCAAGAAAATTCCAGGCAAGGCAGAAGTGACCTGTCCAGTTGGCAAGGAGGCTGTGACCAAGTGGAGCAGGGTAAGAGGACTGCCGGAGTTGGACCTGGTATGTAATTATACTTACATCCTCATTAGTCAGATGTTAAGTCTTAAGATTTAAATCTTTTGCTCAGTATGTTTCAGTCAAGTCGGATGAAATGTTTTAATAGCAGAATAGAGAGCTTCAAAAAGTGTCTACAAATGAGTAAGGTTGGAAGGGACCACAGTGATCATCTGGTCCAACCTCCCTGCTCAAGCAGAGACATCCTAAAGCACGTGGCACAGGATTGTGTCCAGGTGATGCTTGAATGCACGCAATGAGAAAGACTCCACGACATCTCTGGGAAACCTGTTCCGATGCACAGTCACCTGCACAGTAAAGTTCTTCCTCATATCCAGGTGGAACTTCCTGTGCATCAGTTTCTGCCCATTGCCTCTTGCCCTGCTTCTTGGCTACACCGTGCAGAGCCTGGCTCCATCCTCTTGGCACCCCCTTTCAGATACTGACAGACATTGATGATGTCCACTCTCAGTTGTCTCTTCTTGAGACTCAACAGGCCCAATTCTCTCAGCCTTTGCTCATAAGAGAGATGTTCTAATCCCTTTTGTAGCTCTCTGCTGAACCAGCTCCAGGAACTCCATGTCTCTCTCATACTGGGGAGTCCAGAACTGGACACAGCACTCCAGGGGTGGTGTCACCAGGGCTGAGGTAGAGGGGCAGGTTCACCTCCCTTGACCTGCTGGGAATGCTCTTCCTAATGCATCCCAGGATACCATGGGACTTCTTGGCTGCGAGGACACACTGCTGGTTCATGAATAGCTTGCTGTCCACCAGGAGCCTCAGGTCCTTCTCCTCAGAGCTGCTTTCCAGCAGCTCAGCCCCCAGCCTGTACTGGAGCATGGAGTTGTTTTTCCCCAAGTGCAGGACCCTGCATTTGTCTTTGTTGAGTTTCAGACAGTTCATTGCTGCCCATCTCTCCAACCTGTTGAGGCCCTGCTGAAGGGCTGCACAGCACCCTGGAATATCAGCTGTTCCAAGTTTGTGCCTGCAGAGAACTTGCTGAGGAGCCATCTCACCTTCATCTGAGTAATTGGTGGATAGGTTGAATGATACTGGGCCCACTATCGACCCTTGGGGGACACCACCAGTGACAGGCTTCCAACCAGACCCTGTGCCGCTGATTACAACCCTCTGGGTTGTGCTGTTCAGCCAGTTCTCAATCCATCTCACTGTCCCCTCATCCAGGCCATGCTTCCTGAATTTGCCTATGAGGGTGTTGTGACAGACAGTTGAAAGCCTTGCAAAAGTTGAGGTAGACAGTATCCACTGCTCTCCCCTCATCCATCCAGGTAGCTGCCACATCACAGAAGGCAATTGGGTTGGTCAAACAGGATTTACCTTTAGTGAATCAATGCTGACTACTCCTGATCAAGTTCTTGTCATGCATATGGATAGAGATGGCCTCTAGAATGAGGTGCTCCCTCACCTTTCCAGGCATTGAGGAGAGGCTGATGGGTGAGTAGTTCCCTGGATCATTCTCCTTGCCCTTTCTGAAGACTGGGATTATGTTGTCTTTCTTCCAGTCCTCAAGCACCTCTCCTGAACCCTGTGACCCTTCAAAGATGATTGTGAATGGCCTGGCTGTAGTCTGCCAGCTCTCTCAGCACCCGTGGATGCATCCTGTCCGGTCCCATGGACTTGTGGATATAAAGTTTGCCTAGATGTTCTCTAAACCAATCCTTCTTGACCAAGGGAAAGTCTTCTATCTACTAGCTTCTATATTCTAGCTACTTCTAGCTACTGTTTTCTGCCTCCTCTGAGTTGTTTCCTGCTTTCTTTTGTCCTTCACATAGCAAGAATTTGATGCAGACTGAGTCTGCTCAGTGAATTAAGCAGCACACTGATTGTGGCTTCCTGAAAGGTCTAAAATTGTCTACCAGTGTAGATGGCCAAACTATCATTAAGGTGCTCTTATGCAGACATGAAGAGCCTGGTCACACACAGCTATTCATCTCAGTCTCCACAGTAGTAACAAATGTCATCTATATACAGAAGCTCCTCACATATCTCTCTTGGCTGACATTATTGATGCTTGCCTTTCTGGATACATATATTGACTAATTGCAACTGCCAATGTTCTAAGAGTCAGATCAAATAATAAAAGTTGGTGGTGGCCAAGTGATACTCTAAACTCCCAGGGCCCTTTGAAATATGGGAAAATTATTTCCACTGGTTTGATAGAACACTGTATTATACTTATCATGGAGGCAATGTTTTAAAAATGTGCTCGTTCTCTACATTTGTTCCTGCAAACATGCCATTAACAGAACCCTTTCCTGAAAAGAGCCCTTCCCTGAATCATTCCTGTCAAAAGGAGCTCATGAAATGGAGGAAAGAAAAGCAATTTTTGTATAGCACCTGCAATCTACTATGAATTATTATCATAGTTCAATTCTTGCTTAAATCTTGTGCAGAGTGGAGATCCTTAACCAATTCTTCACCTCGCCCGCTTCTCAAGGAACTGTTCCCAAGAGGAGGCAAGTTTACGTTGACCAGAGGAACAACTTCTTCATTTTCAGAACTGTTGGTGAATCTTTCTGGGTCTTTTACTACTCCGTAGACCTGAAATGCTAATGTCATTTTTCTGGTTCTCGAGCTCTTCCAAAAACAAATTCAGAGACAGGTAGCTAAACAGTGTTTTCAAACAGATTAATAAAATCTTAGAATCATAGAATCACAAAGGTTGTAAAAGACCTCAAAGATCATTGAGTCAAATCACATTGGGATCAGCTGCCTTCTCTTTTACAATATTTCCTTTGGAAAACAAGAACCAATTGTATGGTGAGAGGTGTTGGTTATCCATGGGCTTTAACCATGGTAACGCAGGCTTTTTGGAGGAATATTAGAGCACTGCATCTTCAGTGCTAGAGAGCAGGTAAAGATGAATGAAGAAACAACACTTTCCAAATTCTGGTGAGCAGGAAGCGGAGCCCAGAGGTGATCATGCCGTTGGCTGCATTTTGCCTTAGGGGAGACATGGTGTTTCACCACCCTTTTTTCCTTAGACTGCACTCACACATTACATTTTACATCAGCTTTGCCTTTTGATAAGTTTTCTTCTGTTACAACAGTCATTCAAGTCAATATTCTGACTACATTGATTTCCTATTCTGCAGTTTCAGTAACAGACTCCATGGTTTTCGAATCATTGAATTGAATGCGTTGGGTTGGAAAGGATCTCAAAGATCAACGCGTTCCGACATTCCCAAACCCCCACCACGGGCACTTTGGGCAGTTTTCCCTGTTTATTGTTCTTAAGGCCTAAATGGGCCTCAGAAGGCATTGTAACCATCACATCATGCAAACCATGGCTCTTGCTCTAAATGTCCAGGCAATAAAGTCATCTTGTTCAACCTCATGTAACTGCTTCTCAAGAGTGACTGTAAGTTCTTACCCCTTTTGCTGACACAGGCAGAACTAATTAGCACTCACCTGACCTGATGTAGAAGACGCTTCCATTCGCTTGACATTCAATAACTTGTTATCCAACACCTTGCTTCTGTCCTCCTAGGCATCCTGTCCATTCTAAGCTTCCTCTACTACTAATGGCATATGCATGTCATATTCATATAGCCCTCATGTCTAACACTTTCTCTGCCAGGCCCATGCAGCAACCTCATTCTTCTCCCCTCCTCTGTGATATTTGCTTACCTTGAACATGTCTTCTGAGTCACCGTGCGTGACCTTATTTTCACCTCTTGCTGCAGCAGAGTGTACCTGATGAGGTGTTGGGGAGGGCACTATGTTCAGCCTTGTCTTTCTGCATTCTCCAGACTACAATGAGTACAAGGCAGTTGTTTGTCAGGTAGGCACAGAAATAGGTCCACTGTCACTGTGACATGACTGTCCTTGCCACCACATCACTTCTGATCCACAGGATGGCATTCTGTGAAAGGCAGAGTCTTGGTCTCTGCTTATCAATACAGACATTTTGTAAGCAGAAAAGAGAGATGGTGTGATCTCATTCTTTCTCCAATTAATCTGCAGAAGTAGCTCGTTAGTATTACTTTTAAATTTTGGAGTAGTAAACATGGAGAGGGTTTATAAATTTTTTAATCTCTGCCTTCTTTTCTCTGACCTCAACACTGGCAGCCTTTGGGTTGCTCTTCCAGAAGGGTGAGTGGAGTGGGAAATAGGAGAAAACAGGAGACATGGCTGAGGGAGAGAGGCACGGTGTCTACTGTCATCTGTTTCTGGAGCTCTTCTTGGTCCACTTTGGCTGCACTCAGGCAGCCAGGCAGCACTCTCCTTTCTAGCCTGCAGTCCAAGGAGCATGTGCTTTATTCCCAGTTGAACCTGTTTAAATAGGGGATCTCCATCTCCCTCTTCACAAGGGATTTGTCTTTTCCTAAAGTGGACAGTCTTGATCCTGAGCTTATCACCCATATATTGCCACTGAGGAATCACCACCAAAATTCAGATCTCGTCTTCAGGTTTGAGGGTCTTTCTGGAAAAATCATCTGGTAAATGAATCACAAGTACTTTTTACTTGCCCTGCTCTTTCATTAGGCGTCATGTAGGCTCTTCACAGCACCCAGGCTTGCTGCCAAGAGGAGGAGCTGCAGTCCAATTTTGTGCGAATAACTCTGGGCTTACTCTAACAACACCTTTGTTTTTCCCAAGTGCTCTCTAAGTTGGCAGATGCTGTTTGGTTACCCTCCATCAAGCACCTGACTCAGGCTTGCAGCCTGGAAAAAGTAACCTCATGTTAGGCTTTGTGGATTACCTAAGAACCTGATATTCCTAAACTCCTCCTGCAAACATTTCATGAGATCTCACAGTGGTGACATATAATTATTGCCACATAAAAAGAGAACGCAGAATAAGAATTGACCACTGCCAAGGAAGCCATGCTTCTGAGATGTGAAAGAGAAGCTAAGGAATGGCACAGTGTCTGTCCTCCCATGGAGATTACAGAGGACTCTTCCCTCCCATTCATAATGACATAACTTTCCTGTGAGGATTATAGCATTTGTTGACAAGGAAATGTAATAGCAGGAAATAATCTGGTGCATTTTGATATGTCTAAGTGATATCTAGCAGGTGGAAACACGAACAAAAGCCTCCACGTACAAAAACAGAAGTCCCATGCTTGTATTCTATTGACAACAGTTTATTATTTATATTCTGCAAGGACAACAAGTAGAAATGCCAAATCTAGGCTAGGGCTGAGAAAGCCAAGACATACAGCTGGACAATGGAAGGACAGAATGCTTAATGAGTCTAAGAGAGGGAGTAGAGGTAATGTGTTAGGGAAAGTTTCAAGAAAAAGGAGAAGGAAGAGGAACAGAGATCATGAGATGTATCAGTAAAGGAAGGTAGATATGTCTGTTCCATCCTGGAAAAGACAAAGATGATGACCCTCAGTGAATTTAGGGAGTGTGGAAGCTGCCTTCTTCATCAATATAAGACATGAAATTACACCTATATTCACAGTTCAAAGTTCCTTCATGAAGGACTGTGGCATAGCACCTCCCATACTCAGCATGTCCACAACCAAGAGTGAATATTGGACAGCAGTTATGATTTTGTGCCCTTCTCAGCAATTATTTTTTGCTTTCAGGCTCTGACTAAAGTTAGGACAGGATGCAGAACACACAAACAGGTATTTGCAGGCCTGTAAGTGGATGACTATGGGACCTTGTTTTGGTTACAACAGATTCAATAGTGATGTCTACAGCACACTTTGCATCTGAGCAGCATGTTTATTGTTCATGGCATTGAGCACTGATGTGTCAGAGAAGCCCAGACAAGACAGGACTACCTTTCGTTAAACAGACATGTCGGCGTACAATGACTCGCAGCTTTCCCTGTTTAACCTCATAAGTGACATTGTCACTGTACATCATCTTGCTTTGTAAATGCAAATGACAAAATTCACTCTCTGATCTGTCTGAGCACAAGGCAGAAGTGAGGTCTGCTGAAAACAGTGTAACTCAGCTATATCTTCTTCTTGCTCAAAAAAACAGGAGGAATACTGAATGATTCAGGTAAATCTAGAAAACTAACCAATGACTGCTTTATGATAGGAAGAGTGCTTCATCAGTAATACTTCTGAAATCCTGCTGCTACACACCTTGCTCAGCTTTGGTTTTCATAAATACAGGGTTTGCCCCTGTTGCAGACTGTCACAAAGTGGTCTTTCATATGTGCATTAAAGTCACAAAGCTTGCTGCTGCCATTTTCTGTACTACAACATAGCAAGCTCAGTTATTTCAGGTCCATTTTTGAGGCAGATCATGCAAATTCTTTTATTACTTCATATTCAGGCATAGCTGCAACCTGTGGGAAGTAACAGCAAGTCAGAAAGCCTGTCTGAGTCTGAGTCTGACATTGGTCTCAGCACAGTCCATTTCTACCTGTTAGAGATCTAGTGGAGAGAAGCAAGAAATTCAAAACAAGAGGGAGTAAACAGCAACAAGGCTACAGCCGGCATTTTGTTTAAATTCTTGAGATGTCTAGTCAATGTTGTAAATAATTAATAATAGTATAGTGTAGTTAAAATAACCAAGAAATCTACTGTAGTAGTTGAACAACCAATAAACAACTAACACGAATGATAAACATCCAAAAGTGTATATATATAACACTAACTCTTAGAATAAACACTTTTTACCTGCACTTTATGTTAGAATTATTGTGTGTCACGCGTCCACCTCAACTGCAACAGCAACCCATCACTACAGTGTCGCTGTGATAGAGAATGAGGTTTTTTTGCCCAGATTGGAGCTTCATTTTATATTAAAACTTCAACATAATAACATTTTATTGAATCAGTCTTGAAGATAAGTTTGATTAGGCAAACAAAATTCAAGCATACGAAATAGCAGACTCCTCCATAAGGAACGATATCACGGACTATGCATGATATAGTGGTATGATGGCAATCCCCCTCCCTCCAGACTCACAGTAATAGAAAAAGCTCTTTCCACTGCAGAAGGTGGGGTCAGCTGTCTTCCTGAAAGCAGTGTGTAGCTAGGTTTCCAGCAAAGAAGTTTCCAGAACCCAGTAGTGTTGGTGTGCAACACAAAACCACCATGGAAAAGCCGGCATCAAGCAGGGGCTAGAGCCTGCAGCAGGGAAACTGCCTGTACCTTCAGAGATACAGGAATGGCAAGAATCCCTTGTGAGTAATGGTCTGTTTGCTTTTGCCTCAGAATTCCCATTAATGTTCCCACAATATTCAAGATCTCAGGTATTCCATCACATCAAGTTAAACACTATCTGTAGATTTGGGACTGCTAAACATTTTCACATTTAGACAAATGGTTCCACCCCAAATCACACCATAGCACTTGCTCTTCTGGTCTTCTGGCTAAAGCTCCATTTTTTAAAATTTTGACCAAACCTGGAAATGTTCTCCCCAAATTAACAAAATTATACAAACATCCCAGGCTTTGCAAGCACGTGAATTGTTCTTGTGTAACAGCAAACCATGCTGGGATGTTTACAATGTAGAACTTCTCCTATAAATACAATCATACAGGTTGAAACTACATAACTAGAGATTATAACCCCATACTCAGAGGGCTTAGCTTTCTCTCTGCAGACTCTGACTGTATGGCCTGGCGTCACATCACGATTTATTCACCCTCTTCATCGTGTTTGAAACGCATAAAATCCTAAGCATATCTTAACTCAAGTATGTGCATAAACCAAACCACAATCTGTCTGGCACCGCTCACATAAGGAGAGGCATCTCTTTGCGCTTCCAAAGTGCACCCAATATACTACGGGTGTGTGTTTCACTGTGAAAGTGAAACTAGACAGAATGCCATTTAAAGAATAAAGTGAGGTGACATCACTCCGTTTGCCTCCTCGAATTAGAAGATTAGTCATTGCATCTTCGAGTCTCAGCTGATCCGATTTGGATTTTAACCAACAAGTAAACAAGCCCTATTAACAACACTATTCAACACTACTTCTAGCAAGATGCCAATAGGTTTATAGTTAAACGGTATTTCAGACCATCAGCACCCAGTCACTAATTTAAAAACTGACCTTTTGAATTCACCACGTGGATGAGCCTGGGAAGTCAAAGGACAAGGAAAAATCTTATAAAAAAGAAGAAAGACAGCTGCCAAGGGTGCAATTGGATCAACTTCAGAGTAAGTCTGTGGAACAGAGTGGCATTTGCAAAGGCACTGAAGAGCTCTCATGGCATCAGGTTGGTGGTGGTGACAGAGCCATCTGTCCTGTCTTTTTTGCCCTTTCCTGTCTGCCATTAATTTTCCACAGAGGTTCCAAGCGACAGTCCCCTCATAGTGACCATACTTGGAAACAAGGTGTATGACAGGCAGGGGGAGAATGGCAATAATCTCTAAGAGCCCCCGTGTTACGGCTTGGGAAAAAATAGCTGAGAGTTTGCAAAGTAGCAAAGAAGAAGTGAAAACCGAGAAGATCTGCTGACAGGAGGACTCGGCAGGCACGCACCCCCTCGTTACATGCGGCGCAGGAGCAGAGGCGTGCGCTCCTTGTGCGCGCGCTGCCGGCAGTAAACAAGGGAGTATTTCTGGAGCAGCTGCCTGTGTAAGAGGAGAGGTGCCTGTTGCTGTCCTGCAAAGTTACACTTTTATAGTAGTATGTCTCTCACACTTCTGAAACCCTCTAATTTCTGGTACAAATCATGACAGGCTTTCATACAGCAAACTGTTTCTCGGGGTTGAAGCCCATGTTTAAAGGTAAGAGATTTTGCTGAGCTGGATCTATGAAACATAATATTGCATCTCATACTTTTCCTTCTAAAATGAATAACCATCAGTGTGGTCTCTACCCCAGTATGTGAAGAAATTAATATTGTTTGCTTTATGTTCATATTGGTGCTGTTTTTAGCATCAGGCAAGTCCAGACATATTTTACAGAGTTTAGTTACATGAATTTCAGTTTAGAGGTTTTATGCAAACATCATTCCTACTCCCCATATACTCAGCTACTCTGTTCATCAGTAGAGTGAGTATCTTACAGTATTGCTACATGTAATGCAATTAACACTTATCCCACATCTATTCTCTCATCTTTTCCTCCAGAAGGATGTGTGCGTTTGCAGGTTTTTGTTTTGATATGTTAAAAGCAGTGTGCGTGTGCACACGCGCACACACACATGTACACACTACACATAACCAAGTGTGTACGAAGTGAGCTGTGTACTCAGAGCAGAGACTATTCCATTTAGTGTTGGTTGGCAGTTTCTGAGAGAAGTTGCACAGTCTGGTTTCTGTGGAAGACTTCACTGCTGTTATTGCTCAGTCTCTTCCCATATCCTAAGACTGGCTCCTGCAGTCTCTGCCATTAGGCTTTCTCCAAACTGATTTAAGACAGACATACCTTACTGACTGTTGAAGATTTTGACCCCGTGACTTGTTGTGTGTGACTTATCCATGGAGGTGGTGAGAACTGGCTGTTTAATAGGACCATGACTGTACCAAATGATGGGTACTTCCCCAGCCCTTGCTCCCATTCCAAGGTACTGCTCTCAGGGCCCAGTAGCATAACTGAGCTCATATGATGAGCTCACTTTCTTATTTCACATTATTTCTGTTACTAGCAATTTGGCAGAACACAGGGACCTTCCTCCAAGTGATTGGTGTAGATATTCCTGACAACAGATGAGGCCTAGTTCTTCTTGGAATCAGTGACTTCAGTCTTGTTTTCTTCCTTTCTATCAAGAAAAGGAGGGAGATTTCTACATTATGTTATCCTGGCAATGGCTGTTTTTCTTACAGAACAGGAATATTTGATTCCTCTTCATTTCAACTTCTCAGATAGCCTCTGAGCTATTAATAAAATAGGACATTATCACCCTCTTAAATACATGGTTAAACCAAAAGGTCAGAACAGCTTACTTGTTCAGCAGCTTATTTCATGCATTTTTAAATTGCCTGGATAATTTCTTCCGGCTTGCAGTTGGAGTTGGAGGTGCAAAGTTTCTGGAAGTTTTGAAGCCTCAGGAAGTAGCATTCCTCCACAAGGTTTTTCAGGTTTTCTTGCAGTTATTTATTTTCTAATAACTGAAGGTTGAAATACCAATGTGAGCTACTTACTTGTAACCAAAAGAAAATTTTCTGAACTTTGAGAATGTGAATTTACTGTTTAGTTAGAAGAACAAGTCTACGTTTCTGCTGGAAGTAGTGGAAATACAAGTGCTGAATCCTGGCTGGTTCAAGAATACAAGAGATGAAAACTTCGCAAGAATAGTAATCTCTTATGTGCTTGTCTAACTACATCACCTCTTCCTAAGAACTTTGTATTTGTATATGTGTTCCTTGGGTTTAAATAATGAAAATTGATCTAATAGCTAATACTCAGCTTTACTTCACAAACATATATGTAGAGGTATTTTTGTATTGCTAACACTACACAATACTAAGCTATGTGACCTAAGGAATAGAGGAATTTTAGTAACTCAAAGCTGCAAGTTTTTCAGTGGAGTAACATCACGTGGAAGTCTTCATTTTTATAGACAGATTATTGATTGCTTGATATTCAGCAGCTACATCCTTTAAGAAAATGACACTAAAGGTTCTCTTAATGTTTCTTCCAAGATAAATCACTTTTTCTATGTGGAAAATGTTTCCTCCAAATTTTTTCAAAGCTTTCCAATTTTTTTTTGCCGATATTCACAGAAAAAAAGTAAAGGTAGACAAACCAGCTTTTTTTTCTGTAGTTTCCAGGTTTTCTCCCAGACCTTCAGAACTTTAAGCAGCCTACAGGGGCCCAGCAGTAGTGCTATACATCTGTGAAGTTGCTGGCAGAGAGGATGTCACTGGATGGAACACGTGGCAGCTATAAGAGAAGGAGAAGACCAGTGGTGTAGCCTTGCCTCTTCCCCTTCAGTCTTCTGAAAGCTACTGTGAAAATACTCCTGTACCCTGAAGAAATTGTGACTGTGCTTGGCTAATATTCAGGATTCACTCAGGTGAGAGATTTTTTTGCATGACCTTTATGCTTGTGAACCTGCTCAAAGTTTAGGTCTGAATTCAAGCTTTGGGAGTGTTGAGATGTGCAGTTTTCTTCATAGCTGATATCTGGGGATGCCAGTGACTGGATAACTTTGTAGATAGCCTTCAGTGGAGATAATTGAATTGCAGATGACTGCTCTGCCTATGCAAAGGTAGGCTGTGCTTTGAACCTTCTTCTAACTTTTTTACAGATGTGTGAGAGAAGTTCAGGCTGGAATCAGATCCGAGTAATGCTCTCGCTGCTGATTCTAGGCCAGAGCTGGCCTAGAACAAGATGTCTGAATACACAGAACTGGCCAGAAAGATGCAGCCAAGTTTTGGTTTTACGGTCAAATGGACAAGCATAGGCACGCTGCTCCTCATGTTTGGACTATGTGTTGGCCATCAGCTGGAGTAAATCACCTTGGTTTCTGAGAGGATTCTCGATATTTTAGAGAATCCAAATTGTTTTGAGTGATTCTCATGAAAGATGGAATGTGAATGCTCAGAGGAAACCTCTAAAGCATGCTCTCTGGAGAGCATGATACTTGGATTTACTCTTCACCAAAACGGCCCACTGAAATCAAAAACATGGAGAGTTCATGGAGTTCCTGTGGCAGAACTCCTCACATGACTTTTGTCAAACTGAGAGTTTGAGAGAGTTTTGATCCAAAGTATGTTCATAAAATTAATTCCTTAAACATTTTCACTCAGATAGATATATGTGAGGGAACCCTGTTTCTTGATTGCAATCTTTAGGGCTTTATTTCTTTTGGTAGAATTAGAGCAGCAAATTAGACTAAGGATGGTGGAAGTGCACAGTGAGGGGGTGAAGATGCATTTGCACAAAATGAATGTAAACCTGGGGTCAGGGCTATCCATGTTCATACCATGTTCACTTCCTGAGCTGGCCATTCAGTCAGAGGCAGCTTGAAGCACCTACATGCCTGGAGACACCAAGAATGTATAACACATGCAGGACCACAGCCCAGTAACTCTCATGTACAAGCGGATTGAAAAGAGATTTAGACATCCTGGGTGGATACAGTGATGCACAAATAGAAGCTCATGAGCACATTGCTTCATGGTTATGTAATGGAATTGGTAGCTGTCTATAATTGTCCAGCTGGACTACTTAAATGAACTGAATAATTAATTGAACTTTTCTCATGTTATAAACATTTTTCATCTGGACTTTTTATTATTTTAATGTTTTCATTACATCCCTGTAATGTCATTGTGGCCGGTTTTATCTGCATTTTCCCCTTGAAGATAGCTACCAACACAGTGCCCTCAGCCTCTTGCAGTACAGGAAGTTGGGGCTGCGGGATGTCTCTCCAGGCTGAATGTTTTCCTGTCGATGATATCAAATTATAAGTAGCTGCACTAATCTGCCTATCATCAGAAATAGCCAAAGAAAAATGCACAAATGTAAACATAAAAGGGGCTCTCATAATTTACATACTTGTCATAGTTCACCATAAATCAATGTAAATACCAGAGTGCTTGTTCTTTTTGACACAACCTGGAGGCTAGCTTTGCCTGTTGACATCTTATCTTCTCACAAGATACTGTATATTAGTAAAGTTAATTGGCTAATCATTTTCATCACTGGAAGTGTAAGTAAATAATTCCATCTATTTCTACCTAGGCTTCTGTTTACGGTCCGAGGGTGCCAAGCATTCAGACTAAATGAAAATATACTCTCCAGTAACCATGCGCGGCATCCCCCATAACAAGCTGCAGAAACTCTCTGAAGCATTGCTGTTATGTTGTGGGGAATCCTGAGAATCTTAGGCTTAACTCACCATGCCGGCCAGCCTCTGCAGGGGCAGCCAGGCAGAGGCTGGGACAGCGGGGGGATGAATCTGTGCAGACCCTTGCTAGACCACCATCATCTGTCATTTTTAGGGAAAGGAAGCAGGTCTGAAAGTAATTAGTTATTGGTGGCTGGGAATGTGTGTGAGATGATGTGGGAACACGTGCTTCAGCTAGAGGAGAGAAGCTGGAGAGTTATCTAATAGCTGGTGTTTTAAATTTTTTGACTGTCCCTGCACAGTCAGCCATAACCTTTTTGTGTCCCTCTGCTAAAAGATACCAGTTTCCCGTCTCCCTCAGCTGTGGGGAAAGAAAATTTTCTGGTGCTTCTTCCTTCCATATCTTTGCCATCTGGTGAATTAAAGAAAAATTGACTGTGAGTTAGACTTTGCAGTTCTTATACATTTGGTGACAAGACTTCAGTGGGGGTGAAAGTTAGTAGTCTTGAACTTTTGCTGTAATTTGCGATGAAGATTTTCTGGGTGATGTAGAGACAAGTTATTAAGTCACTAGCTCCCCATCTGTCCCACAGGAACACAGGATCATTTTTTTCCTTTTCCAACTGTACCTCACAATTATTAGAGAATGTTTAATATTTCCAGAGCTCCCATGTAGCATGCTGCATTCTGTTTCTCTCCTTGTGAAAAATTTAACTTCGTCTAGAGAAGTGTCTCTGGTTTTCTTTGGACATTGTGCACCTAAAAAATACAGCCTGGACACTGTCACTGATTCCTACCATGCTGACTCCTTTGTATGACCTCCTCCAGAAACTTTTCCCTTTACTCCTCTCTCTCCCATTTAGAAGAGAGTGGGGTCCTGTGCTGGCCTCTGTGTTTGCCTACTTACTTTTGTCATGGCTCTTTCTGATGTGACTTCTGTCATCAAGGATATCACTTTATGCTGGGGATTTTCGCCATGCATAATCACCTGGGTTGAGACCACCGCCTCATTTTCCCTGCTGGGCTGCAGCCCAGAGAGGCAATGACTGCTTATGCTGCCAAGGTTGACCTCACTTACACCTGGGATTTACAGGTGAAAAGCTTCCAGGGAAATTCTGAGACCAGGATGGTTTATTCCCTGCCAGACTGTGCCAATCTGGCTGCCCTCAGCAGCTTTGGCCTCATCTGTTAACCAAACTGAACCCCATCTTTTCATTAGGTCTCCAGAAGTGATGACAGCTAATTACCTCCGCACAAAACAAACAGGTATTTTAAATTTTAAAAGCTGAATGGCAATTGAGAAAAGGACCTAACCATATGCTGAAGTATCACTACATTCACCTGAATTTAAGGAAGTGCTCTTGAATAAAAAAAGAGACCTGAACACTTAGTTAAATGTTTTTAGTAATGAAGATTGTAGTGCACAGAGACAGGGGCTGTGCAACTTTGTACTTTCATTTAAATGGTGGAAAATACTTTAAATGTTTAAAATGTATTTCACCAAATAAAAAAGCCACTTACACTTTAATTTAAAGAAATAATAAGTACTTCCATATATGTTATTTCACATCTATACCTGCTCCTATTTCCAAAAAGCTGTCATATTAATTCCCCAAATGAAGTTTTTATACATCTTTGTGTGTTTATCTTACGGACGGTACTAATTTGTGAGACCTTCACTACTGGTCTTCTCATTGTAACATGCAAAAAACCTTTTATGTGGCTATATCAAAACACAATCTTGTATGCAAGTCATATTTGTTTCAGATCAAGTTGTCCTCTGAGGAGCAGAGTGGCGTAAAAGGTACGGGGGAGGGACTTAAATGGAACACTTAAGAGGGAGTTAAATGGAACACTTAATAGGAACTAATCTAGCAACTGGAACTAATGGGAACAGACAGGGTTGTGAAACGTGAGCCTACAGGATCTCCGCTGAGAGGTATCCATTCCACTTTGTCCTCCCAAGCCTTACTTCCCTGAGATGTATGGTTCTTTTTTCTTGTTTTAAATCAATTCATGTGTTTATGAGATAGAGCAGTACCACAGTGATTTCTTTCTAAAGGTATTTCTTGAAATCCCAGAAATCTTTCCAAACAGAGTGTTTCTAGCAGCACTTCAGGCTGCAGACTTTCTGAGGCTTTTTGATACCCAATGCATTGAATGGATCTCTAACCTTGATTTGATTCCCACAGGAAACAAAACAACTTTTGCTTATGTTTCTTCAATGAAAAGAATTTTCATTAAAGAAGTTTGTTGCATTAGAATTGGTAACAGTTTACACAATCCTTAGGGATATAGGAGGTGTTAAAGAGTAACACCACCTTGGGCAAACCTTTCTGTAAAAGGACAGCACAGATTATTGCAGTTAATGAAAGAGAGGATATTTTAATGAAGGAAAATATCTGCAGATGACCATGCACTGCAGGTTTCTAATTCTGAACATCTGAACTAATTCTGTATTGGACATTGAACACTGTACCATATGAACACTTCGAACATCTGAACATCTATGAGTATCTGAACTAGGAACACCTGAAAACTTTATGTATTGGGGAAATCAAGTAAAAACACTTCTGTATGTTCTTCCTGGTCAAAATTCAGACTTTGAGATTGGTGTAATCAGTCACCTCTAATAATTGGAAATAAGCTTTATTCGTTTGTTAGTGCCAGTGTAACTTCTTGTCAAGCTCAGTGTGAACATCCGCTGCAACACTACCAGCCTGACTGAGGCATCTGGCTCCAGATGCAGAGGACCCAGAATGTACTGAAAGGGACAAAGTAGCCTCAGAAAGCAGACAGGACAAAGGAATTCGCCGGGCTGGCAAAAAGAAAATCTTTTTACTTCAGAGTGCTGGATAAAAAGGAGAAGGAATGGGGGGAAAAAGAAATAGTCCATTGATGCAGCCATGAATAACTGCAAACTTTTATGAGTGAAGACTATGGAGAAAAGCAGTTTCCTGGGATGCCATGAGGATTTATTGAATCCCACACTCATCTGTAAGCAATGAGGCATTCTGGGCCATCTGCGTTGCATCGATCAGATGTATTATTTCTTGGCCACCCAACTGGCTGGAAGATGTCTGTCACTGTAGTGAGAAATATTCACCTAGTTTGGTGAACAGAACCTTTGATATTTATGTTGTTTCCTTCTCCTCATAATAATCTGAGCTGAAAATATCTCTGATCACAATGATAAGGGGAAAAAAAGAAAGAGTAGGAAAAAGTACGACAGGCTAGGAAAGGAATTTTCATAACAGAAAGCACTTCCATAAAATTCTTCTTAGTGACTAAGTTGCTTCAGTGACTATATGAGCAATCAGGGAACTGGATATATTGGGAAGTCTTAAATGCAAACTGGGAGCATTACTAGGGAATCTGGAGCTGTGGTTCCAAGCAGAACACTTGCAGCCTGTGCTGGGTCCAAACCCAGTATTACCGGTTAATTGACTGCATTTAAAGCAAGGAAAGGTGTTTAAGAACAAGCAGGGAAATTTCCTTTAAATCAGTAGCACTGTTCTCATCTCTTCACTGATGTTGCCTGTCAATTAGACATGGAAGGAAAAATAAGCATGGACTACTGTGTTTTCACTTTTGTACAACAGATTTTGATCAACGTACCCACAGTATATAAACATTGCCAGTATATAATTAGCAAATGGCAGACATGTAAAATAATTCAGATGTTCTTCTGCCTGACAGTCTTGGAATTATATTAGTGTTTCCACCAAACAATATCTTTCTTCTATGATCATCTTTGCTTGGAAATACCATACCCTTCCAAAATCAAATCTCTTGCTCTTTGCATAGTGAATGTATATTATTAATAAAAATAGAAAGAGATGGAATCTCTCCTCTCATGCAAAATTTGGTATAATCTTAAGTGTCTCAGGATCATAACAACAGCTTTCCTGTGACTGCAACAATACATGTGCTGCATAGAATTAATTATCAAGAAGTGAATCATGTGGGTGATGTCAGCCTGGAAATAGCTAATCAAGATGTGTACTGGTAGGTTACCTTCAAACATGTAACCTACTTAACCTGTAACATAATGAGAATAACTATGAAGCTTCAAGTGGCTTCCCAGCAACTCTGGCTGTTGTTTGGAGTTTATTTATGTTTAGGTAGTCTGGCACAAAACCCCAACATGCAGTGCTTTTACCTGCCTGGATGGTTTATTGTTGATTCATAACTGTGATCAGATTTAGCAAAAATGAGCTATTATTTGTATGGGGTTTTTTGTGAATTTGCCCAGAACTCTTTTTTGGCCATTTTAAGAAAGCAGTCCAAACCAAATTTCATATGCCTGCCACCCTTCTCCTTGGACATGAGGCAAAGAAGGGCTCACTGAGTACTGGAAACATCAAACTCAGTTCTTCTCTACTTAAGGCCTTTACAGGTAAAATATGGAGCTGTGCCTGGAGAGACTCTGTGTCCCCACTCTCCCCCACTCTTCCTGGCTATGGATCAGTATTGTGAGAACTACTTAACTGACCCTTCCCTTGTACATTTTCAGTAAAGTGATTTTGAAAAATTTTCCCTACTCACAAAATTCTACATGGCTAGTTTCACCTTTTGCTTAGCAATTTAACAACACAAGTCTAGAGAGGTTCAACGATACTTGTCCTTCTACTTCAATTAAAAATATAGAACCAGTTAGGTGCACATACATGGGAAAACTACACAGCCAGATGTAAGGCAAGTATTGGAATTTGAAAAATACTAATATTGTTTTTATCCAATATTTGGAAAGTTAATACCGGACCAGTATGATACAATTAACAGTCAGATGGATGTTACCTAGAGAAGTCATTTGTGCTTGGTAAAAGATTCTCGTAGGTATTAAGTACAAGATTTGATCTTCCTGCGCCTAGACTGTCATCACCGCTAAATGCGTCAGTAACTTGAAGAGCCAAGACTAACACACTCTGTATGTCTTTTTTAATTGTTTCTTGCTGCAGGGTCAAAAACACCAGGGGTTATTTCAGCTGAGCTATCAAAGCCCAGCTTAGTTTCCTTTCTCTGAATGTAACACATGCAGATCAAGCAACTAAAAGGCCATTTGAAAAATGTATCTTTCTGGGGCAGATACTACGCAAAATATCTGCTGAGAGGGCTAAATTGGTAAATTACAGCTATCTCAGAGTTTGCATTGTCTTCACCTTGAAGACTCTACTGTTGATCTGTGGCAGTCTGTAATAGCTCTTTGACATTCCTAGGAATGCCATTTTTACAGGGTCATTTTTTCCCCCAATTACTTATCCCGAAATTATAATCATTTGGATGGTCAAAATCATCCTCAGCTGTGCTGTAGCAGAGAAGACACCAAAGAGGTTTGCCCCAACGTAGAACAACAGCACCATGGCTTTATCAAATCTCATCTGCAGTACACTGATTTAAAAAAGGATCTATTATATTGGAAAGGTGTTTACAGTCAAAATGAATGAAACAGGATATGGATAATTGGGATGGCCATATTACTGGAAAAGAAACAGGGACAAGCTCCTAATTCCATTTGAAGATAATTAGGTGGACTGTCACTTTAATAAGATGTTCGGGCTCACAGAATCTGCTTTGTTGAGGGTATTTCTCCTTTAATTGGCCTGTCAATTACAATTTGTCATGAAATGCTGCAAACTCCTTAGTGCCTGTTTTCAGTCTGTCTTATAAAATGGGTGCCAGAAAAGGAAAAGAAGGGGGAAAAAAAAAGGCATTAAAATACATACTGGTGGTTATTTCCCTGGTTCATTTTAAATATTTTTGCTATTCACTTCGATGCCTTCAGGGCTGAGCTACTGAAGTCTTCCACAACTGAAAAGACAGGAGTTATGCTCGTGATGCAAGTTGCAATGGAAAAATTAGATTTAAATTGAACATGGTACAGGGGACACAGTGTTGCCCTCTCCCGGGGTGACGAGCTGAGAACGCTAAAGCCAAACAAGTGAAGCAGCAGAATGGGTGTCTTACTGGAACAAGATATTTTTGATACCTTTAAGGCTTAGTTGAGAAATTGAAAAGTAACAAGTACTTTTTAGAAGGAGTATGAAAATAATCAAGCGTGAAATAGCAATCTATTGACCTCTGGTAACACGATGTCTTGATTTAGAAAACTGCCTTACAAGCCTGACAAACAGCCTAATGCCAACGATACTGGACTTTTTATGGTAGTTCGCTAGTTACCCAGATGAGGAACGGTCACCATGTGACAAACCATTAACAGCTGACTCAAAGGCACGCTTGGTCAAAGCAAAAGCAAGTGTTTTCCATGTTGTAATTATTTGTTTCTCTTTTCCTGGCTGAGAAAAACAGTTTGGCTGAATACAAGGGTGCTGTAAGCTCTTGCTGAGGGGCAGTTTTCCTTTAGGAAGCAAAGACTGAGAAGAGTGTGCTGTCAGCTCATACTGTTGACAAAAGCAATAGTGTTGACCAGTACCTGAATTTAATTTTTGTGTTCCTGAGCATGTGGTGTCTGTATTCTCATGGAGCTGCAGTAGCAAGTCTCTGTTCTTGTCTTCTCCCTTTGCACTGTTCAGGTGCTATGAAAGAGTCATTGTAAAAGGGTTTTCTGTGAGAAAATCACACTTTTACTCTAATGACAGACAGAGCTGAAGAGGGCAGGAGCAGCAGTAAGTGCTCTTCTACTGTGTGTGGAATTAAAAGGGTGCCAGAAATCCAGGAATAGGTGATTGTGGATGCAGATGTCAAAACCTAAGTCATTATTGGCCTAGTAACTCTCATAATTACTGGAACTATTTGAGGTTTCTGTCTGAGCCAAATCTTGCTTCTCTCCTCTTAGGAATTGCAGTGAAATGCCCTGATTGTAGGAGGTGTGAAGTGCGTTTTGCAAACCAGCATTTGTCTGAAAGCACTCAGCCCCACCTGAGATCTGAATGGAGAACAGTCTGCTTTAAGATTTTTTCCAGGATTTGGATTAGGTAGAGAAACAGTAATTTCCTCTCTGGATTTCCTCTCCTTTTTTCCTAAGGCCAGGTTCTATTAACACATATTTACCGACTTTCCTCTGCAACAAAATGTTTATTTGTTTGTGACCTTTGCTTCATTTTCAGACTGGAATAGTTCGGATGGAAGAGGCCTACGAGGATTATCTAGTCCAACAGCCATTTCAGGATTTTGCCTTGACTTGGATCTGAAGGGAGGTGGCTGCAGCCGAAACGCAGAGCAGTGACCACTCTACAGCCACGGCTGCCTGGCGTCCGGTGCTATCACCACGCATGGGCCTTGAAAGCTTGCCTTATTCTGATGCTGTGTCTAGTGGTGTGACTTAGCTCTTGATTTGGGCAGGAGAATTAAAAAAGCTAAATAAAATAATGACTCAAAATGCTACACGTTTGTCCAACCCCTTGAATAGCTGTTTACACTCCTACTTTTACTATAAATTCGTACCTCATGGCATCTTTGTATAAGACAGTGAGCTAGTCTAGCGGGATGACCTAGTTATTTTTAAAGCCCGCTTATGTCAATGCTCTCTGTCCTGTGACCATGTTGGCCACCATTATTTCGGGGTGAGGTCAGTCTTTTTCTTTGCTCGGGCCCCCTGCCAGTTTCTCAACACCTGCCTTGAAAGTGACAGCTCTATGGGTGTCCTCATAAATTAAAAATCATGTGCCTCTGCCCTGATGCCTTGGGACAGGCACAAAGTTAGAAACTGTCCTGTAACCCAAGCCCTGGGGCTGCTGCACGGGACAGCTGAGCAGCAGGCAGCGAGCCCCAGCAGCGGGGGGCTGGCTGCACCACGGACCTTGGGCAGCGCCCAGCCTGGTGCCAGCGGGCATGGGGCTGTGCCCAGTGAGAGCCAGGGATGGCCTCCAGATAGTGATCTTCCCCCATGGGAAGGGTGGAGAAACCAGTGGGCTGACAAGAGGCTGCTCTGGGTTCTGTGCAGCACCTTTGCCCTTGTGTGCCTGGGACGAACTGAGCTGACCATGACAAGATGGGGAGTGAGGAGAGGGGAGTAGGCCCTCCACAATGAATGGGCAATCCTGTGCACAGCTGTCACTATCCTTTGCCACCTCCCAGCTCCACCATTACAGCTCTGGCACATAATTGACCACAGCACTAATTCAGTCACGTGTTTTCCTCTTTCCAGCATGCACCGAGGGCACTCAGACAGCATACACGTGCCCCATAGCCTGACAGAATCCTAAAGCTTCAGTTCAGCAAAGCCCTTAGGCGTTCTCCTTTCCCCCAAACCTGGCTGCTCAGTCTGCACCTCTCTCACCACCCCCACCATGAAGGCTACGTCCACCCACAGGCAAACTTTTCGACAAATCAGACAAGCTGCAATGCCCCACTGCTCTGATATGCCTGCTCCTGCCCCAGGTGTGTGTTGTGGTCTGTTTCAGGATCCATGCCTGGTAGTCTCAGACATCCAGGGAGCTGCACCTGCAGCATCACAGCACCACGGTCGCCTCTCAGATCCATAACTGCAGGTGCTAGACACGACTGCTAATGTGACCCCTGGTACGGAGTGAGGTCCTGGCATGCCAGCTCCCAGCATAAAAAGCAATAAAAGCAGTGAATGGAGCAGAGGCTCATCAGGCATCCTTTTCAAAGCACCTGAATGCTGCCTTCAAAGGCACAAGCAAAATCTGTTACTCTGTTGGCATAGGATCCTTAGCTGGATGACTAAACTGAAGCAAAGCAGAACCCTCTTTTTTTTTTCCAAATGATCCATGACTTGTGTTTTAACAGAGACTGCTTTTTGTCTTTCTTCTAGTCTTGTGGTGGGCATCTTCTAAGTTCCTTCTAACAACCGGGTATTGTATGGTTGGTGCTCTTGCACATTCATTAGTAAAAGGCTGCAGATGAGTGCTGGTCATAGTTGTCTGCAAGAAAAGCAAGCCCTGCTTTCTTTTGATTTTAGAGTCACACAAAAATAAATTTTACTTCCTTACAGCTGTGACTCTGAATATCATGGATATTGTATTTCCAGGTGAAATACTGAGCTGGGACTGATGAATAGGCTGGCAAACAGATTTATTTGCTTTGCAAAATAATGAGGTTACATTTCTTCGAGGGGTCAACTGATTAGATCTCAAATTGACTGATTGGAGGTGGATGTGTGAGACTCCAGAGATAATTTGCTCTATGTTTTGTAGCATTGGCTTCTCCAATTTGTGTATGATTTATCTTCTCAAGCACACTGTATAGTATGAGGTTTTCATCCTGGATCTGGTATGGGCAATATTTTTCCTTCTGGAGGGTGATATCTTCTCTTCAGAAAAAAACATTTGTGACCTCCAGCCAACTCAGGGTAAACCTTGTAGGGATTTCCCGATTTTGTTTTCTGCAGCTCCTGAGCACATTGCCACCACTGTAATGAAAAGGTGTCTCTGTGTGGAAACATGCCATAGTGAAGGAGCTAAAAACCAGAACGACAAGAGGTAGTGCCTTGGAGCCTTGGAGGTGGTGCTTTGCTCGCTGTTTTTGCAACACAAACTGAACACTTTTATTACAAGATCCTTGTCCCATTTAGTGCTTCCCATACTGTATCTCAAAATAGATGCATAAGCATCCACTGGAGTGCTACTGGTAGCGATGCATCCTGTATTTTGGCAAGTCTCTTGGTATGTGTGTTCCTTGAGTTCTTTTCAGATATTCTTTCAGTTCTTTTCCTCTCCCAGCCCTGTTGGCACCTGGCAGCATTGAGGACCCAATGTGCCTTTTTTCAGCTGGTTGCACCGGCAGCAGTAAGACTATGGACACGCACGCTTTGAGGCCTTCTGCCTTAAAAGCATCTATCATCCCAACCCTGCATCTGGTGACACTTTATAGGTAGATAGGACAATCCAGAAAAAATTCTCTGGGGAAGGCTGCTCTGCTCCTGGCAGAGTGAGAGGGCAGCTCCTGCCTCTGTGGCGTCCCCTTCCCAGTTGCCCCACCTGGCGCAGAGCTGGGCAGTGCGCCGAGCAGGGAACGTGCCTCCTTTCCTATGGGTCTGGTGGTGACAGCAGCTCCTGGACCCTGGCCAGGGTGGCTGTGGCCTGGGAGGAGGCTTTCAGAGGCCTGAGAGGCATCTGCTGGCCCAACAGCTGCTCCCAGCAGGCAGGCAGGGGACTGGGACAGAGCAGCCTGCTGGACACTGGAACACGGCCTCGTGGTGGGGAGGGGAAATTGTAGGGCTGCAGGAGAGCTCAGTGGGGGCTGAGGTATGATGAGACTAGGGAAAAAGAAATGGGAAAGAGCCCATTAGTAATGAGAACAAGTAAAGATAACTCTTCAGCACAGGACATAAGTGAATCTTGCCATGTTGCAGTTTCGCTTTCTTCTTGTCTTTTCCTGATGGAAAACACCCACAAAACCGAAATGTTAATAAACTTTGGAAAAGTATTACCTCACATCTTTTCAAATCTTGAGGCAATGAGGACATTGTCAAGATGATAATCTATTTGTCTCCCATGAGTGACACTAACAAATATTTTAAACCAAAGCAAGGGGTCTCCCCAGTGGCAGAAGAGCAACAAGAATTCCCCATGCCTTTGTTGGACTAAAGTGTTGGGTATGTCAGCAAAGGTTGGTCTGAGATTGCCTTGGGGAAAATAAGGCAGTCCTAGTTACACTGATCTAGTAGCACCTACAGCGGCCTTTGTCAGATTGGCAGTAATATGGAAATAAGGAACCATCCACTGGATTAATTTTTTCAGGAAAAAAGTTATGGCAGTTATTGAAGAAGGTAGAGATCACACAACTGAGATAAAGCATGCAGCTGAAAGAATTTATACTTGTGCTTTTTCGCCTTTATGCAGAACTTTTGGTCTGACTCAGCATTGTTCTGAAATCAGCGGAAAATGGGACCTTTAAAGCATCAAAATCCTGATGCTCTAGGATTGCACTTGTCTTCAAAAGGCAGTGTTGTTTTGTCAATTTAGAGTACGACAAGGCATCAGGGGACAGCTGGTTTAGTTTTGCTCTGTGACACAGCGATGCCTCCAGACACCTGCATGTCCCTAAAGAAGCCATTTAAACTTGAGAGTCCTTGATTCCCTTCCCTGTGTTTCCTTTTCTCATCAGCTTCAACCACCATGGACTGGGTACGAGGCCTCTGTCTCAGTTTGAGCTTCTCAGTCTGCCAGTGTTACAGTGACATAAATAAAAGCTGTGCCATACGAAAACACAGAACTGTTCAGTATTGAGCAACTTTTGATGCTGAATTAATTGCTCAAAAGAGAAATGTCAGTTGTGGGAATCATGGTGAGTATACTGCATAAAACTATAGTTTGTCTGCTGAAACCTTTCCTAGCTGTTCTTCGCTGGGCACAGAGTGCGGTTGTGTTTGAATTTTTGCTGTTGGTAATGCAGCTGGGGCTGAAGACAAAACAAAAGGAAGCCTGCTTTTCTCCTAAAGGATTGATTATCCAAGGTCCTGAGTCTGGCAACACTCATGAGCAGGTTTTATTTCATGAACATAAATGGTGGATACTTACTGAAATATATATATATACTTTTCAACGATAGCTACTGTGTCGAGAAAGGGCTTGACAAAAAGTTTCTACCTATCAGGCTAATTTTTATGCTTTACTTATTTTCTTACCCACCAGTGTTAGGTTACTTGATTTGATTTTTGTGTGATAATTCTGTGGGACAATAAAGTAGCTTGAGAATCAAAGAAAGCTTTGGTAGGACCTGGGACGTTGAACAGCAGCATTGTGGCCTTGCTTCATCCTGCGAATAGCTTCCAGCATTTCCATATTTAGCCCACAGTGCATTCGAGAATTCAATTCAGACTGTAAATCTAGGAGGCAAACATTTTGTTTAATCAGGGTCTCACATATTTTCTTGGCTATGTTCATCATAAGAAAACTTCCGAATTAAAATTTGCAAGAAAAGGTTAAATTCTAATTTCATTATATAGTCAGGTTTTTATGAAGAGAAATGAAGCAGAAAGCACACCAGTATTGCCAGATCTATTTTATAATGCCAACACCTTTAAAAGCAACACTTGCTAACTGGTTTTACACTGCTACAGAGCAGAAAAATAGTTTATGTTGTGAGTATCCTCGCTCAGAAGAGAGGAAAAACACAAGAGCTGATTTCTGTGCCCACCCATGTACAGAGGGGAGCCTATGTGAAAGGGAGATGTTCATGACTGTGCCCACAATGTGCCAGTGGGTGTCGATTAACCTTGTATCCTGGTGGCTACTGGTGATGAACCATCAATCTTCACAACACTTTGTTTCTAGTATTTCAATATGTTTGAAGAGATGCACAACTGTCACTGGCAACAAAGCATGATCATTGACCTCCCATGAAAACTTCAGGTGTTTCCTATTCCAATCCAACAAACAGGACTGAACAATAAAAAGGATTCCAAAACGTGTTTAAAAATACTTTTGCTTGCTGAATCACTGCACACACTTTGCTGCATCCAGAGAGTTTCGTATTCAGCTCTTGACTGAAGCTAAGGACACAAACACCTCTCACCCTCATGAAAGCTGAAGGCCTGATTTGAGGGCTGTGGAAACAAGTTCAGCACCTCTTGATGTCAATTTGATTATACGTAGGTGGATCTGCTTACACTTAATACATACAATGCCTTAATAAACTCCAAGGCCAATAGAATTCAAAAAATGGCACTTGCTGAAAGGTTTCTTTCCTCCAGCTTGTTCCTCTGAACTCAGCACCTCATTGGGAAGCATGACAGCAAGTTTTCTCTGTTAGCAGTATTTCAGTAAGGCACAATGTATCAAGATTGGAGGCTATCCAGTACTCCCTGTTCTTGATGTCTTCATCACATGGAAAATTTAATACCTATTTGATTCCATATGCTGCATTTTGCCTGATTTGTGTGATGAGATGGTTGGCATATTCATTCACTGTTCTCACATATGTGTTGCCTAAACACTGAGCTGAGAATAGCAAAACATTTGGGGGACTTCTCCTGCCCTCGTTCTGCCCTGGAAAAAACTTGCTGTTGAAATGCACAGCATCTTAGGGGTAATAATAAATAAAAGTAAGGATATCTCATTGATTTGCAGATTTTTTCTGCAAGTTATGCTAGAGCCACTTCATCATTTTCAGTGGAGTTAGTCTAGACTTCTCCAAAGGTTAGTATTTTCACATTTGGCTAAGGAAAAACAAGAACATGTTTTCTGTTCTCCTCTTATATTAGCTTCCAGACTGACATCTCCGTAGAGGAGTCAGTATCCACAACAAAGGCAGGCTGCATGCTGTGTTTTCCATGCTCCAGCTGCACAGGAGCCGTCAGAGCTCCATGTAACAGGGCACAATGATCTAGCTTCTTTCTCTCTTTGGAAGACCAGATTTGCTAAGTGTTTAATGGCAGTGAAGTTCTCCTGGTGACCAGGCTGGTATTGCCTTCCTTACACGGGCTGTTAAAGTGCACCAACTATTATTCGCTTACTCAATTAATTGCCAAGGAGACAGAGGAAATATGTGCCCAGAGGAGAAAATGAAGCCATTTTTATTTGCTGGCTAATCAAAATCCAATGGCTTTTGAAGACAGTGTGAAATGATCATTAATTAGAAGGGATACCTAAATCTGAAGTTCAAAGAACCCTGTACAAGCCAAGGAAACAAGGCCCAGAGGACAGAACTCGTTCTCCCCCTGGGAAAGGGTGGCCACATGGAAGTGCACAAGTCCCATGACCTGTGGAGCAGGACCTGCCTAGCTGCATAAATTTTTCATGTTTTCTTGTTAGGCTTTATCCCAGAAAGGAGAGGGTCAATGCTTTCTTCCAACACAGATCCTATTCCTCCATGTTATGTAAGTTTTTTGTCCTGCCAGGGACTTGGGCAGGGCATCTATGAGTCTCTGTGGTGACCTGAGCATAGCCACTGTCATGAACCAGGTGGGATGTACTTAAAAGGTGCTTAAGAGTGTATAGGGCAGTAAAATAAAACAAAATCTATTTCCAAACTAAGAAAAATCTAGAAGTCTGAAGGCCTCCCAACAGTCGGTGACCTTAGCTTGCAATAGACCTTTGCTTTGTTTTCGCTAAAAGAAAAGCTGATTACTGCCAGCTATGTGAAGAGGAGTAGATCTAGGAATCACATATTGCTTTTGCAAAGGATGTATATACAAAATATAACACCTGAAGGTATTATAAAAGATATCATTCAAATACATAGAAAAAAGAAAGCATCTAATAATGTCAAGGCCATGGGTTCAATCCCCATAAGGGCTGTTCACTTACGAATTGGACTCAATAATCACTGTGGGTCCCTTCCATCTCAGAATATTCTGTGATTCTTGTGCCCATTTATTAAAATAATCATGAGGCAACCCCAGCCAGCTGTATAGAAATCTGAGGATAATAGAAGAGAGCAAAACTACGGAAATTTAGAAAATAAAATACAATTTTCCCAGAGTGAAGGGGCTGGGCTATTTCTCTTCTGGGAATTAAACACTTTTACACATGTAGATCTGACCCCAAACACTATCTTACAGATTAGCCTGAAAGATTGTGCTCTGCAAGGGCATGCAGAGAACTCCATGTGATAATTTCCTGGAATTTCTGGATTGAAACAGATAAGACCTGCATGTTGACATCTGTGAATTGATGTAACCTTTTATTTGCAAGCTGATCAGACTGAGATCAAAATAGAACCATGAGAAAAAGCCTTAGATAAAGGAGTCAATGGGTTAAATTTGGGAAAAAGAAGCAAAAAAAAAAAATTACTTTAGTTCTACTTAGATTGAAGTGGTATTTGTAGACTCCTTTACAGAAGGACTGCTTCCTGGTTAAATTTACTCTCTTATTTCTAAATGCTAATCATATAAAAATGTGTATACTGGTCAGAAATCTTCAAGAAAGCAGTATCTATGATTCCAAAAAGCACAAGTATGTGAAAAAAATTTGAATTTTTTAGAAATATGTCATATTTGGCACTTTCTCCTTGCAAATGAGGAAAATGATATGGACATGATAAATATGGACAAAATGAAATGTGGACACGATAAATAACATTTTTAAATCCTATGATTTTGAAGAACACTCTACTAAGCAAAGTTATACTATCATTACTCTTCATAGAGAAAATTGTAACAGATCTTCAAGAATTAGTACTTCCTCTTAATTTATAAAGTTGAGGTATTTTCATTGGGGTTATCCTTTGCAGTAATAGTTATACATGGACGTTTGTAACCAAGGTCAGAACTGTTGTCTAGACAAGAAGTGGAGTTTTGCCATGGATTTTAACAAAGCCAGATTCAGGCTTTACTATGTCTTCTGTCCAGTACCATGCTACTTGCCCATGACAGCCACAAGCCCTAACACCAACCTGCATTTGATGTAGTTCAGTGTGAATAAAGACAAAATGTTCATTGGAGAAAAACTACCTAGACCTGTTATTTAGATTATTAACTATTTAAGTAATTAACTATTTAGACCTGAAAAACTGTTTTCAGGCCTGTATGGAGACATTTTTGTGTCCCGGTATAGAAGTATTGAGCAAGCATGCGGCCAAAAGCTGAAGGCTGAAAGTGAATGCAAAGCACAGTGAAATACATTCCTCTGCAAAAAAAAATCACTTTGTCTCAAATGGCTCTCAATACTTGTCGCTAAACACATGTGTAGACAGCTTTCCCAAGATTTACCAAGCCAAATTTCCAAGGATGGAGATTCATCAGTGTGGCGGTGGTAGCAGCAGTGGAAGCTGCTAAGGACTGTGACAATAAAGAGACCACTGCCCGACGGTGGGTTAGAGCATAGGCCCTATCCCCCATCTTTTAACCAAGTTGCCAATCATAAGTTTCCCCCTCCCTGTCCTATTATAATTAGTTTATGAATATTCAGTTACCTTGTTAAATATGTATGTCTTCTGGAAAGTTCTTCGTCATTCGACGCCCCATTGGTCCCAGTTCACTTCATTTTATTGTACCCTCCCCTCATCGCATTTTATTGGGTATTGTACCCCTTGTTCCTCCCCTATTCTTCCCTATGATTGGTTCCCTGTGTTTTCTCCACCCATATTCCAGTTCGTAAAAAAACCCATGTCAGCTCCTCAAAGGTGGCTTTTGTGACTGCCTCCCTTTGGTGTGTGTTCCCTGCTCCTTTCTCCCATCCTTCAATAAACGCCACTGGAACGGCAAGCAAAAGCTCTCCCTCTCCTTTTAATCTCGGTGCTGTGGCTACGCCCTGCCTGCCAGGCGAGCATCCTGCTGCTGAGTTGGTAGCTGGGATTGGGCTCAAGCTCCGAGGCACAGACCCTCTGGAGGACTGGGCTCAAGCTCCGAGGCACAGACCCTCTGGAGGACTGGGCTCAAGCTCCGAGGCACAGACCCTCTGGAGGACTGGGCTCAAGCTCCAGGGCACAGACCCTCTGGAGGCACCAGCCAGTCTCCTGCACCACTCTTTTCTCCACCTGGTCAGCGCGCATCGCATCAGGTTTTCTGGACAAGTGTGTCAGTGCTTGTCATAAGAGATATTTTCCTCAAGTCCACCCACCAGTTCTGTTGCTACAACTTGTGACTGCTGCCTCTTGTCCTTTCACTTTTATCTCTGCCTCTATCATCTCCACAACCCCCTGTAGATACACTGCTAGAAGACTGTTGTTAGATTTGCCTTCTTGCTTTGTCTTCTCCAGGCCAGAAAAACATATCAGTTTTTCCTTTTTTCTTGGATGCTGCATACAATTAACTGTTCTGCTAGTCCTTTGCTGGACTGTTTGTAGACTGACTGCACCCAACCACTCTCAGGCTGCCCTGCTCCTGGCTGGGGTGGTGGAACAGCTCTGGCTACCAGGTGCCCTGCCACCCTAGGAGAGCCCTCACTGCTCCTGGTCCCTAAGGAGGTCCCTGACAATTCCTTATGTACACTCACACAAGCAGAGGAGAAGGGAATAATTCCTTCCGTCAGGCCGCTGCTTAAATTCTTACTATCCACCATGTTCACTGGTGTCCAGTGGCTAATCCTCTGAGCCACTTCTCTAGCCTTCTTTTAGGACACAGCTTTAACTATCCTTGCAAGGCTCCCTGGTAAAATGGTTGTCATAGTGGTGTTCACTTTCCATCATTTCTGTACAATGGCGATTGCAAAGTGTATTTAGGGGCAGAATGTACTTTATATGTTCTGTTTCTAATTACCAAGATGTTAAAAAGAATGTGTAAACCACTTGATAATAACATGTGTGTTAAAGACTGGCTGGAGCATTTATTAGAAGAGCAGTTCTTTATTCTTCAGCATGTCAGTGTATACAGGGAGGATGTTTTTCCAGTTCCTTTTAAAAAGAAAAATACTAGGCTTTGATTCTCTGGTTTCTTTTCATCTTCCTCTAGCATAGAAAGCTTCAGGGAAGGAATACAAAAAGACAGAATAGCAAAGAAATCACAAAAGGAAGATATCAATAAGAAGCATCACTGACTATTCTCTAAGCAGTTTCCAAGCAACTTTTAATGGAAGGTCAGGCACAAGCAAGAGAGAGGGAGAAAAACCCAAGACATTATTTCATACAATAAAGTGACTGTGAATGCTGCCAGTTACAGAGGAAATAGATTGGCCAGCCTGAGCACTTATTTATGTTTTTCTGCGAATACAAATGAAAATCCTCTACAAAGGGTACTATCAAATTTGAGCGGGAGTGTTAATTCTAGCAATAGGTTTGCAATACTCCTCAGAGAGGCTTTCATCACTGCATATGTCATGTTGACTTTGTGGTAATAATAATAATGATCTTGCTGAACTGCTTGAGCTCCTTCTCTCTGAAGATCTATAATGCTTTTTGTCTTTAATTAGTCATGCCTTATATTTGCAGCTTCAAGAATATTTGACATGAGTTATTTGGATGGGGCAACTGAAGAATAGAGACAAGGAGTGACTTTAACCAAAATTGCTATGGCTGTCCGCAGACATCCTAACACAGACAACAGAATGGCCAGAGGTGTGCCTCCAGCCAAGAGACAACCATATGCACAGAGAAACCTTGCTACCCAGCGCTGTGGGCTGCCTACCACAGTTCCTTGTGGCAAGAGAAAGAGGTTGTACCTGAAGGGCATGTTTCTGTATATGCAACTCATGTATGATGTTTACTTCTTTCTTCATCCAGCATCTGGCAGCTTTAGAGAGCTGGCAGCTGGAATAGTCCTTTCGAACCTGAGTGTCGTAACAGGCAGTCTGAATGCATCACTTTGGTGCCAAAATCATGGAGCACAAAGCATGTCTCTGTATTCTGTGGCTTGTTATCATGGTCAAGAAGCAAAACCCCATGTGTCTATTCCAAGAAAAGCCCTAGGAAGGGTTCCAGGGATTGATTTGGAGGCCTGAAATTGAAGAAGCCCAATTATTAGTTACATTGAGAATGCTGGTCCATTGAGAAGTAATAGCAAGTGCAAAATGAAACTTTTCTCTTTTAGATTCCGTCTTGGAGTAAAACGTTTAGCTGACAAGATGAGAAAGTTTGGTTTGATAAAATTTTGCTTCTCGTGGCTGGATGTTCTGATGCCTGCACCAGGATGATACTACAGCCTGTGTCTTCACATGGCACTTCTCCTTCCCCATCCAGCCTGTCTTCCAGTTAAGAAAAAAAAAAAAACCAAAAGAAAAAGAAGAAGGCAAGTGAAACCATAGTCTGAACTTGAATTTTTAACCACAGAGAATATTTTTGCTGACAGTTACTGATGATGAGGTTCTGGGTCAGCATCCTATATGCTCAGGGGCCTGAACAAGAGCATCAAGAATCATTTACACTTGGACGTCCTCAGCCTTAATCCTGCGTTTAAGCTGATAGCCCCGTGTAGCTATCTTGGGTACCCCTAGGACATGCCAGATTCGTGTACCACCTCTATCTAGATGCTGTTAGCTCAGAGATTTAATATTGTCAGGCTGCAAAGGCTTCTTGCTGTCTGGGAATAGTGTTCACACACACACACACACACACACACACACACACACACACACACACACACACGCACTCGAGGCTGCGAGGAATCGTTGCAGCTGAGCATGAGACTCTGGGAAGCTCCTCTCTGCACATGCTCTTACGTGTGCTTTCCACAGCTCAGGGGTGATGCTGAGGCCGCTTGTCTTGCTCCAGGTCCTTGCTTGCCAGGCACAGCTGATTCATAATCCAGTCCACTGGGACCCTAAAGTGGGAAGAAGTCACACTATGCCCTTGAAATACATGAGAGCTAGTGGCCAGATAGTCCAGTATTTAAAGATGAGATTTGAGTACAAACTTACAGCTGTGATGCCTGTATTACATTTTGTTTGGAGAAATTGATTACAGTTACTAAAGGGAATGGACCAGCTTCTTAACATGATTTCAGCTACTGAAGCCTGCTCAGCTTTTACTTTCAATTTCCAGACATGTACATAAGAAGACTTTCCAGAGGGCATAAGAAACAATCTCGGAATTTATTCTACAGTATGAATGGGTTAGTTATAGTACATTTTCCTTGTCCTAAAAATAGACTGGGTGAAGGTTTGAAGGTCAGTATTTGATAAACAAATCCATTTCTGTGTTCTGAAAATCTGTTATGAATCAGACTGCTTTTTCGGATCAAGGATAGCCTATGAACCAGGGTACAGATGTCTGACAATATACACTTATGGGAGAAGCTGATATAGTTCAGAAGAACCTTGTCTGTAAAATACTCTCAGATATATCTGAAAAAATGCCATGAAAATCTCAATATTCTTACAGCCCTCCTCCTGTTAGACATGATTTTTCATTTAAAATCACAGCCCTTTCCAAATTGTGTGCAAACCACATGCATCCCAAGCTTCTTCCTGCAAAGAAGGATGCCAGTGAGAGCTAATAACATCCTTACTGAATGTGCTGAATTTGACCTGAGGCAGAGGACAGATTTTTCACAAGACATGCTCAGCAGTGGACATGGCAACTGATTATCAGGAGTGCAATAACATCTAAAGGCTAGTGCAGCTGGTCTACAGAAAACTGAAATAAGACCTTAGGCAGTGTGATTTGTGCTACATATAGACTGATACAGGGACCGACAGCTTAGCTTCCCACTATTGTCGTCTTCAGCTGCAGTAGACCAGCTTTCTGATCCAGACCCACCTGGCTGAGGTCACCTCCTGGGCTGAAGTCAGTGATGCAGCTGCCAGATCTAGGTCAGAAGAGGGATGTGAGAGATTTCTGCCTCAGGGTAGGTTGATACTGGTTTTATCTGGGCTGCCCTGCTGTCCTCTGCAGAAAGTGTGGTGCCCAGCTCTGAGTGTGTGGGTTATGTCGTGGGTAGTTGGCTGAGAAGCGCTTTGGCAGGGCAGCAGCACATGTCTCTGTCAGGGGTTTGTGGTGGGTGTTTCTTCTAAGACAAAAGGTTAACAGAATTCCAGTATTTTGCTTACAAATCCTTTGTTTTCTTTGCTTGCTTTTAATTTAACATTGTGAAAAATTCTTCAGTCATGATGGGAAAATAACATCTTGAAGCCCATGCAATTGCAATTATCTTGATTTAAACTATCTTATGTGAGTTATTTATCATGCTTCAAACTTGGACTATATGAGACAGCATTCCTCATGTTTGCTCACTACACTTCTTCCTGCCGTTATTATCTAATTTCTTCTTTACTTACTTTTAGATTTGGGGCATTACTTTGACAGTTACTCTAAATTTTTTCAAAGTAATGATCTGCACAGCAGCCAGCAGCTGGGCTTCTAAATGGGACCACGATGTGTGTATGTCCCACAGAACTACTTGCTTCCTTTTTTCTGAGGCGCGTTTAAAGCTCTCATCTCAGCCTCCATGAAAAATCTTCTGAGTTTTTAGAAACCATCTCAGCTGGACCAGTTTCTTTTAAGCCAACGAAGCTAATGGTGCCTAATAAAACTCCTTGTAGCTAAGGAAAAAGCATGACTGGATGAAGTCTCTGAGTGGAATTAACTACCAGAAGGAAGGAGTTTAAGCCCAGTTTAAGTTGTTTTTGGAGCAGCTGAAAACATTTTTAAAAACAAGCTTCTTGCAAAAAACAAAGAGAAGAAATGACAGCAATAATAACAGGAAATTTGGGACTTTCAACTCATTCTCCATAATAAGCTTTAGAGAAAACATTACTAGTGGGATGAAGTAAGGTCATATTACGGCTATAAAGACAAGGGACTGCAGGTAGGAGCTAAGAAATTCATCTTTCTGGGTGTTGCTTTCAGGGCAGTGACATCTTAAACAGTAACATACAGATCTGCCTTTTCATTCCTAACCTGTCTCCTGCCTAGGGTCATTCAAATCTTGTCTTCTGTCTCTTACAACACTTAATGGATGTTTAGTCACTGTTTCAGGATTTATCTAGCTAGAAATTACTCTTTCACTTTCTATAGCTTTTTCTAACACTGTACCAACATACTGTGCTGTGGTCAGTACCATTCTCAGCCTTCCACTTCTCCCAGTTTTTGGCGCAGCAGTGAATGCAAGACAATGAACCCTGAGTGTCCTGGTAGCTGCTGTGCACACCCTGATGCCAGGCCCATGTTCTTTCCCCCTCTATTGCTCTTTTTGTGCTCGGTGCAATGTGTCAGGCACTTCTGTGAGTCATGCTGCTTTAAGACTAAAATTATGTGTTTGGAAGATTTAGTTTTCAGCTGTGTTGGTTCCCTGAAAAGCCTCGCTGTTTTCACAGAGGTTTCATGGACTGTAGTGCCGATCTGTGGGGAGAGAGCATCAGGGCTTCAGCTGGGTTAAGGTGCTGCAGAAGGGTACTTTAGCCGATGGCATTCTGCTGTGTGATTCATCAAAAATGTACCCTTTCCTGTTCACAACGCAACTGTTGTTACTGCAAAATTATCTTACTTGGTGTCATGGCTTAGGAATGGTATTCCCCAATTTAGTGTTCCCACTGAACCCCTCCAAACCATGCACTGCTCACTCATTCTCCTCTCCCTGTGCAGCAGACCTCACAGGAAAATTGGAGGCACGAAGGGTAAAGATCACGGGTTGAGATAAGAATGATTTACTGGAAACGACAAATAAGAAAGAAAAGGAGCGGTAACAGCAACAATACTAACGACAGAGTGTGTAAGGGAGAAAAAGGCGGTGATTCACACGTGATTGCTCACATCCCAAGGAAAACAGCCGACAATAGCCAGCTGCTCCCTCTACCATGCTATTCGACTCTTCGACAATCCCCTCAAAATGACATGAGGTGGTATAGAGCAACCTCTGCATCCTGGCCATGCCCCCTCCTGGCTACTTGAAAAATGAACCTGGTCGTGGGCAGAACCAGGACAGCTGGTCTTGAAGAAGCACCATCCTTTCTCATCAGTGTTGCTGTAATGACCATTCCTTACCATGTCAAGTTCCCTGGACAACACTTCCCCGTGCAGCCTCTACCAGTTCCCCATGTTTTCTGCTGCATTAAATGCCTCAGACTCAGGGCCCTTCCTGGACTTTTTTATCCTGCCTCAACAGATCTTAGTCACTCTCAAAGCATTAACTTCCTTCTCCATCTGTGCCCTGCTGCCATCAGATGCTCGCTTTTAAGATGCTCTTGACCACACAGTTATCCACGTTGGGAAGCTTCTACATATCCCTGCTACTATCTTTTCTGAGACCCCTTCTTAAAATTCCTTCATTCTGTGATACCTACAACAGGAAAAAAAAAAAAAAAAAGAAAGATGAAAAATCACTGGTGTGCTCAGTCTGTAGACTGCTGTGTCAGCCAGCATTGCAATGCTGCACTTCTTCTCATGCTCGTATCTTTTATAATGCTTAACTTATGTTGCTGCAATATTTAAGAGCAGCATCCTGGTCCAGATTTCTTACTTGGAGGTTGGAAGGAGGTTACTACTCCATTTTTATTGACTGCTCCATCTTTACTAGGTGTGCGAGTTGCCAGTATGTTGATCCATACAGCCCAAAATTCAAACCAGAAGGCAATATGTGTTGATAAAAATTATCTGAACAGCTCATTCATGTTGCTAGATCCAAATGTAGAAGCACTATCTGGAGTAATATCAGCAAAGAATTGTAATTAAAATTTGTTTTGGAGTTTCACAAACTAGGAAAAGCCTTAAAAATTTATGTAGTCAGAATTAAACTGTGTAAAATGAAGGTTTTGGTAGGACTTTGTGGCTTGGCAGACTTCAATGCAGGCTGAGGAGACCCATTTCTCTGCTCCAATGTTTGTTTTTATGAAGACATTTTGTATATAATGATGTGGTGATATGTTACCGTGGATGTAGCACTAAATATAGCGTGAGAATATGTGTGCTATTTGAAGAGATCATACAAGGGTGTGTAGTGGGGGCTGCATTTGCTGTATGTGCAGTACACTATTTATAACAGACCTATAGGATGGATTTAGTGTACTAGAAGTGAGCATGTGAACTGAAGACTTGTAAGGACATAGTGGTAGGGCTCAGCAAACCAGAGTATTTAACATGTCAAAAAGAATACTGAATTCATGAAATGCATTCAAATTTAGCTGCTTTTTTATATGCTAGCAAAAATAATCTCTGGTTTGGTTTCGTTTTACACCTAAACTTAATAGTCAATAATAAATGTGACCTTGATCTTGCTATATTTGTTGAGTTGGTTTTTTGCATCCACACAAGTCAAGTGAAATCAAGTAAATCCTCAGCGCATAGGTTGTGTTCATGTGGCAAATTACAGAATTATGTGCAAGTGCTGGTACAGGCCACTAAGAGCCATGGCCACTGGGCCTGGTCTCTGTTTTCTGGTAGGAAAAGATGTTCTTTCTAGAGACGGCTTCTCTCTTGCTTCCTTCAGAACGCTTGAACACTCTTTGCTACAGCTTTGATAAATTTTCTTGACCTTGTAACTTCCATTAACCAAATTAGAGAAGCTGAGCATCTGCATTCTCACCCATGACAGAAGATGAATTCTTTTTCCACTTGCTTTTGCACAGGCCATACTGTTCTACTGCACTTTTCTTTTGACATTATCTCCAGCGCTGACATCCCTGAGGCATAAACTTCCTTCACAGAGAATTTAAATTTTTCCATGGGCTGTTGGTTTTGCACGCTTAACCTATTTGAAGTAGGCATATGATTTGCAGATTGATCCTGGAGACCAACAAAGGATGTGTTGAGGAATTTCATTGCCCCATAGCAGTAAAAGTAAGTGAATTAGTAGACTTGTCACAAGTTAAAAATTCTTGGCTTACTTACTTACAGGAAGCTGAAACATCTCAAAATCAGAAATTGAAAGGTATACACAATTCTGACTTCTTCATCTGTATTTGTTTCCAAAACAAATCATTACAATGTAATTGTGAACACAACTTGAGAAACTTTTAAAGTTCTAATCAGCAATTATATAGTTGAATTATTTTGGGAGATCAGCTGTGTGTGTACCAATACAGAATTTTTCTCTTACTTGCATAATTCCTTCAAAAATCATGAGAATTTTTTTGGCTTCCAGGAATAGCAAAGATAACACAGGGATGTACTATCTGCCCTGTGTGAAAAAATCTCTATCCAGTTTATTTTCTAAGGTCAGAAGCTTCTGGTCCTCTGATTCCTAAAGGAGGGAGTACAGTGTAAATCTGGTTGATACCTGTCTACCATCTTCTCCTGTTGGTCTGGTGGGAGAGATGCCTGTTGCCATCCTGCCCTTTAGGCTTTGACCCAAACTCCCTCAGCTGCAGAATGCAATAGCTGCTTCTGGGTCTGACACACCCACTGCAGCAAGGTGAGGGTGATGCCTTTGGGAGCACATGGGGACTCTTGCACAGCATCCCTCTCTCCCCAGTGAACCTCACAGTCCAGAGTCTATCACTAAAGGAGAGCTCAGCATTTAGGAGCCCTGATCTGAGCTAGTCTCTTGCTCTGACTACTTTGAGCCCAATCCTGACTTAGGGACACTGCTGATAAAGGCTGGTACTCACTTAACTCTAACTTTTTTAGTTTCTATCTCTCATTTACATCACACAGGTGCCATTAACACAGGTGAACAGTCACTTAGCACATGTTTAGAGATCCCTGTTATCATAGCCTCGTGCCCTTAAGGAAAACCTGTGCAAGAATTCAGGAAAACTAAGGAGTTTCCCTGAGTTCCTCATTGCCTGGCTCATGAGTCCCTTTTATCAATTCCAGGATGAGAACACAGATCCCCTACAGCTGCCAGAGACTGTCAGCATACAGTGACTGAGGGAAGCCTATATGCTCATCCTCATTACAGTGATGTAGGGTGTTTTTAGCTGAAGGCTCATGACCTTTGAGCAAAGTCATGTGGTGAAATGCAGACCATGGCCTGGACTGTGAAATGCATTCAGCCTCTGGCCCTGTGGCTGCACCTCCTCAGCCAGCAGTGCAGGAGCACTGCAACATCGCTTCCTGCATAAATGAAGGGGAACACTTGGTTTATTTTCATTACATTGGTCTTTTATACATTGTTGCCTTATAAAAGACATCATCCCTGTAGACAATCTAGAGCTTATACGCTCTGTTTCTATTACAATTCTGGCTTTCCTGAAAGCAGAAGTTTTGAGAGCCTAAAGACAGTATTTTCAAGAGAAGTCTATTCACAAATAAGGTTTACAAGGCTGGATTGTCTGTCAGAAGAACTGAACATACCTTTGGAATCCTGGGGCCAAAAGTGCCAAACAAATTGTACCCAGGCTCACAGCACTTCTGAAAGTCCAGCATTCAGACCTCACAGGAAACTTGAGGCAAAGGTTGGAGTGGGACCCAGGACTGGCTTCCAAGTTTCTCTGGCCCAAGGTGAACATTCCTGTTTACTCAAGAGAGCATGCCATGTTAAGCTCCAAGTGTAAAGGAAAATTTGGTCAGTGCAGAGTTACCAGGACTGTACTTTGGCAATCATGCTGGATTAAAATACCAACTCTTCACATGAGATTTAATGAGTGCCAGTAGGCAAGGTGAGGCCTGGTTGAAACTTTTTGAAAAAGAATTTTATTTAGTCAAGCTAAAGCATTTTCACCAAGAAGATAGAGAACTTTTTGAACAAGAAATGGAAACTTATTTTCTAATACAGGAAAAGGAACATATCTGTCCTTAATACTTGGTCAGACACATGGTCTGCCAGAGGACAATATCCCCTTAGTCATAACCATAAAAGGTTCTGACAACTCTTCTTTCCTGCAGAAGGTCTTGATTCTGGTTTTCAGGGCACTGAGGCAGCCATGTACAAACCAGGGTTAGCTGGGAACAATGCCTGGAAGAGAGCATGATGAGCCTTCCCACCACGGGCTCAGCCTAACCAAACTCAGGCACAGGTGTGGTGAGAGCTGCTCCAAAACTGGGCAACCTTGAACAGAAATACTCCTGGGGCATTTTCAGAGTTTGGAAGGTTTTGTCTAGCTCAGATAACAGCCTCTGCACTGGTAAGAGCGTGAGGACAACTGTCTCCCAGTGTCATCCAGATAATGGGCTGATTGTCTGCAACTACCTCTGTTCTCTTACCAGACTTCACATGCTGGACATCGCTTAGCTTCACAAAACTGTGCTTGTACAGGGATTTTTCCATTCTCTGGGGCATAGGTCTTCCCAGACATTTCTACAGAATTAGTTTTTGGCTTATGGCGTGGAAGGGCCTCCTGACAGGACTGTTTGTGAAGGAGGGGAGGCAGGTCTGGTTTGTTTAGTTTTTAAAAATTTATTAGTAGATGATGTTTTGACCCCTTTGGCCTGGCGTCTCCCGCACCAGAGTGGAGAGCAGGACCTATGCAGTAAATGAAACCTTGAATAGAAAACACTGTTGTTTCAAATTTTTAAAAAAGATTATTACGAGGGCTAATTACATGATTTAACATTTGAAAACTTTGCATTCCTTCTCTGCTTTGGAGAGTAAAAGGGCCTATTATCATTTCTAGGCCAGATGTTTCAGTTTATTGAGCCTGTTTGATCCCTGCACCTGTCTAAGACCAGCAGTTGCTGGATTAGTGGAAGGAGCTGAATTAAAAAATCTGGACAACTGTTACTGAACAAGTGAATGGTGTGAAAATGAACAGACTTTCGGTATAAAGGATTTACTGTTTGTGACACAAGGCAGTACACATCATTTATAGTGCAAAATGAGCGTTCTCATTTTTCAGAATCTTCGTTCTGCATGTCCATGTGCTGGAATATACATTACAAAGTGACAATTACAGGAACTTCCAGTGAGGCAAAGAAAGGAAGGGAGGGAAGCGAGAGAAGCAAGGGACACATTACACCATCCATCTGTGAGACAGCCGTTCAGTTACAAGGAATTTTATATTATTTCTGGTGGATTATGCTGATTATAAAAAGAAGAATTTGGTTCCTGCTTCCACAGCAAACATTACTGTGCATCCAGAAGGAAGCAATGGCTTTTCACTTGCCCCTTTCCTGTCCTCTGTGTCTTTCCTTTGCTCCTTTCTCCCTTAAACATAACCATAGGATAAATTTTCTTGCTTCATGTTTTGGGGTTTTTTTCTGTTCTGTCTAAATGCACTGTGCTGTGTGACTTACAGAAGTTGTTTCATGTCTCAGGTCTGTTCAATTAAGTCTCAAATGTGGCCAGCCCTAGTAGGTCAGAGCCCAAGATCCTTCCTGCCTGGTAACCCATCTCTGACAGGCAAGATTAAGTGCATGGTTGGTATTCATACATCTTTAAGGCTTAAAACCCCTCAAAACAAATATATGCTGAATGCACACTCTAGGGGATGAACTGCAAGAGGTGGCACCGTGGAAAGTTGTTTCACAAACTGCCATTGACTTCTGCCAGGGAAGGTTAAAACTTACTGGTTCCTATTATCAGCAGTTTACTGCTTATACACAGCAGAGGCTAAAGAATAGGGGAAACGTAAGTGTGAAAGTGAGTTAAGTGAAGATAAATGGTTTCCACTGCTGTGTGAGGTGTCTTGGGTCATTTCCCAGCCCCACATATTGAGCCTGCCTCTTCCATTCGGAAAAAGTCAAGTGTGTATTCCGCTACTCAGCACAGAGTTGTTCCTGCCTCTGCAAAGATCTTGCCTAAACATGATTGTGTTGAAGACCATGGATGACATTTCTGATTTACAGGTACATGTATAGCAAAACAAAGTCACTCATCCAATATCAAACAACTCAGTCTATGGTAAGAAGCGAAACCAAACACCCTCTGTGACAGCTCAGAGGTTTAACCATAACTTCTTGAGCCCTCCAGCCTTTTCAATAGAATCTTCAGTGCTTCACTTATCTGTAAGCATTGACCCTGGTTTTGTGCAAATAAGCTGACCTAAGTGACTATGACTTGAGCAAGGACAGTTTTATGTGTCCAAGTGCAAAGATAGACTTGGTCCACGTTCATCAGGAATTGTTCTTATGCCCAGAGAGAAAGAAGCTTGTGAGGAGACTGGCGAGATTTGCATCTTCCCAGAACTTTCCTAGATGTTATTGCAAAGGGACTGACCCAGTGCACAGGCAGGTTGCTGAGTATAGACCCTGATGTGCTGGCAGTGCAGGTGTTCTCTGCTTTCGGAAGACACAGTGTGGAGAAATCTTAGAAATCAGTTAGTTCCAGGCTTCAAAAGGTATGTTTGTGCGCCCTCTACTTCATTGCTGTATTTTACTGATGTAGGTTCCTGAACTCCAGGACTTCCAGGGGACTAGTGACTAACAACCTGTAAATCTCTGGCTTCTGGTCAATTATAACAATTAGAAAGCAAGAATAGCACATCCCAAAATGTCCTATGTTGATGCAGCTGGACAACTGCAGTTTAGTTCTACTTCTTATCATAATGCGTCACACACAGACAGGCAGTAAAATGACAAAAGCTTAGCATCAGACACTGATTCATCATCTTCATGTAAAGTCTTTGAGGAATAAGGAAAAAATACTGATTTTTCATTCACATTACAGGCAGTGAACCGTATTAATTACTTGTTAATGTGCTTATCAGTGACTTTTTATAGGAACATAATCAAAAATTTTAGTTAAAAATGGAGAAATTACAATTTTTTGTGCAGCTTTTTTTTTTGATTTTGCTTTATAAATGACTGTTCTTTTTAAAGCTTTTAACTTATACAAATATGCACACAAATATATATATATGGATTCAGCTTTTCTGTGAGTTTAATCCTGTACCCAAAAGATGTTTTCTCTTTTCCTGTCACTCTATTCTAATGAAAAAATATTTTACTTGGCAACTGAATTGACATTTTAGTGTTGTTTCCTATTGGTAAAATGTGGCTCTTATTAAAAGTCTCTTTAAAAATCGGACTCTTTTTTGGTCATGGTAGTCAAGGTAAAAGTACCATATATCCAACTGAGATGTGGCTGCCTAAGGTAAACTTTGGAGTAATTGTCCTAAAATTGGTTGATGTGTGCAAAAGGAATAGAGCCACTGAAGCTTCTTCTTGAGTTATTTAAAAAGAAAAAAATGCTTTATTAAAATGCATTTATTAAAATGCTTTATTAAATAAAATTAGTTTTCTAAGTGTCCTGCCAATTTCAGTTCTATGGTGTAGCAGTACTTCTGGGATGTTGATTTATAATTACCAAGCTGGGAGCTTTTCTGTCACCAGGAGGCTGTGCACAGCTGTCCCAGTACAAGAGGTACAGCAAGCACTCGGCTGGTCTGGTGCTTCCACAGTCATTTCTGAGTTCCTCAAAACAAATTTACCAGCAATGTTCTCTGTTTCTGAACTCACCCAGAGTATATCACTGGCACGAAAAATGCTTTTGTGTTCTGGCACTAACTTGCAGATCTGCCAGTGAGTTGGCATGTCTCTCAGATAGGAGACAGTTTAATCACTCCGTAACAGCTTTAATGGTTAATCCTCTCAGGCAGTGCAGCCACGCTGAGCCCTGGGAAATGAAGGCACATATATCCCCCTTGTTGGATCAAGCCCTTGTTCTCTGTACAATCTGTGAAGAAGCTGCTGAACACCTGCAATTGAGACACCTGCTGATAAAAATATTTGAGAACACCGTAATGTCCCATTTTATTTATATGAGAACACAAGAGGTGGGAAGCTCCATGTGATGCAGAGAAGGCATGGAAACTCATGGCTGAGTCCTGCTGGTCCCAGTGGTCATCAAGTGGTGTTTGCTGCTGTATCAGCTGATGTTGTACCAGCTAAGCATAAGATGCAGCCAGGAAAAATAGTTCTCAACTATGATTATGAACTTCTGAGATGAAAAGTGACTAGAACTTGGACACAGCAAGGCTTCCGAGGGTCCAGTTGGAGTTGGGCTCTTCCTTGAATAGGGCTACGTAGGTCTGAAATTCTCACATACTCTGACAGAGGAGAAGGGGGTTTGAGGCTGTTGTGAAACACGTAGTCTTTGTCAAGATGATCTTATTTTAACTTAAAACGACTTACAGATCTTTAGATCACTGAGCCCTCTGAGGGATGGCTGAGTGACATGGTGCTTTTGAAGAGACAGTGGTATTGCTGGCAAGGCATCAATAGACAAAACATTAAACTCACCTGGCCTGTCTTGTATGTCACCCAGCCCTGTTTTAGGCACCCAACCTTGATGAAAATCCACTTTTGTTTGTCCATGGCTAATCCAGGTAGAGGAGGATGGGGAGCCGCCGAAAAACCATTTCCCTTTTCTGAGAAGGATTAGAGGTGCCAATTTCGACATTCTACATATTCTTAAAATTCTTGTGCTGTCTGTAAATGAGTAAAAAAAAGGAAAAAAACAAAAACAAACCCATTGTGTGTGCTGAGCCAGAGTTAAAGCCTGAAACTGTAAGCCAGAGACCCATTTTGTCACTTTGCACTTGCAGTTCATTTTCACACTAACCCTTCCAGTGTAGGGCTGAGTGAGAAAGGAGTAAACAGGCTAATGCCAAAATCCCCCTTGTATATAGGATTACTTAGTGGTAAGAAAATGACTTGGATACCTGGGCTGGGGAAGAAGGGGCCCCCTTCCCAAAGGAGAAAGGGGATGGAGATACAGAATTTGGGGTACCAGGTTCTTTGCCAGATGATGAGATGGTGGTAGAGCAAGGAAAAAAATCACAACTGTACCTCCTCCCAAGTCTATTTAAGCAATATACATCAGGAGTCAGTATACACACACATCTGCCTCAGTGGCATGTTCAGTCTAGTCTGTAACTTTTTCCAAGATTAATCTAAAGATTGTTTTGACAACCTGACCCACTAGCGCTTCAGAAAAGGATCTGTAGCTCCTGTGCCTGCCAGCCTCATGCAGCTTTCTCCAGCACCTTAGAGAATCTCAAAGCAGCATCAGGGAGTTATGGATAGGCCCACATGCCTCATCACAAATGCTCATGTCTTAGGTCAGAGTTGAGCTTTGACTATCCATACAGCTGACAATTAATTCCTTCTTTTCTGAAGCAATTGAGTGTGAGGCAAGACACACTTCAAAGCCTTTACCACCAAACAATCATATCAAATTACAATCACACTGTAAAACAATTCTTCACATGCTGATGTAAGTTTAATAATTTAAAAAATCACAATAAAGCTCAAACAGAGCAAACAGAAATAGTGTCCACCATCAGAGTGCAACTTTTTTAACACTTTCTGTTAATTAACTACATAAGTGGACATGGAAATAATCAGGGCCTTGTTACTGTTAGACTGCCATTGATAATTTATATACCAAAGTTCTGATATATTTGAAGTAAAATAGAATGAAGCAAGATTGAATTCAGCACATGTCCAGGAGTAGCAGCTCCTCCTCTTTTCCTTTTATTTAGCTTAATAGTCCTGTTGTACCAGGCTGTCCACACCAGTTTATTTCTTAAACAGTTCAAAAAAATATTTTCAGTTCTCTTATAATCAGCCTGCTATTAAATTTCAGCAGACTGAACTAACCAGCATCTCTGATGCAGAGGAAGTGTGAGGTGACTGGAGCTGTGTGGTACCAGGGTGGAGGCAACCATGCAGAAAAGTTGAATCCCACTGTTTCTGGTCTGTAGTGTGTTAGTAAAATACACCATCCTTTAAGATGTTGAGAAGCCTGTGAGATAGCTAATGGGTCTGGACGAGTTACAAACAGTGATGAGGGACAAATGCTGTTACTGGCTCTGGATGGTTTATGTGACAGTGGAACCAGATGAGGGGCAAGAAAGCAAGTGTGGCACAAGCTTGGCTCTTCCCTGGGCCACAGAAGTACAGGGGCAGAGAGTGACACAGTGGATGTTTTTTACCTAACTGATGTTACCTGTCAGGGACCTTCCGTTGGCAAGTGTTTTTTCCACAGTTTATTAAATTATCTGTGTGCTTAGTAAGATGAGACTGAAATGCAGATTACCACTATTTTACTAAACTCTCGGAATGCACTTTTGCTTGTAGGTGAGTGAATTGCGGACTTGCTGGGCTCTCTGAAGCAATCTGGCTACTCTGAAACTGAAACCACCTTTGAAATTTCTTGTTGATGCTGACTTAAGGAAGCCTGAGAAGAACCAAAATCACCACTTGTGGTGATGGCTGTAAAATCACCACACGAGAATGCTGCTTCACATGGGGTAGTGTGTAATATGTAGTGTTTACTTCATGCAAAATGCATCTTAAACCTGCAGTTGTCAGAAGTACTGTCCATACCTGCACTGAGTCCTGTTCAGCAAGGACCTTCTGGTTGATGGGGTCAGCCAGAGTGAAAATAACCTTGTGCTTTGCCTCCCTTTGAAGCAGGGAGAGAAAGCCCTGAGCTCTGGCCATTGGCCTTGAAGTGCTTGTCTGTTTTTCAGCAAGAGTGATTTTGGTAGGAATCAGGGTTCAGAGAAGATGTCTCTCTCCTTTCCTATTTTGATCTTGGGTGCATGCACTTACCTGGCAACAGAGTCATGCTCCTGCTTGCATGATCTTGGTCTTGCTGATCCTTCGGGTTTCTAGCTGAGCCCCTCAGGGACAGTGAAGGGTGGATGCACTCCTGCAGAGCCTGGAGGCAAGACATTAAAGGCTTGAACCTTCTCAAGGACCTCTCACTCCCTAACTCAGTCTCTATACTGTTGTTGAGGAGAGCAATTCCAGTTCCCACCCGAAAAGATACACCTTGAGTGACGAGACACAGGGCTATGAAACTTTGGACTGCACAGAGTTTCTGCAGAAGGTAGCAGAAACACAGACTACCTCATTTGCAGGGCTTGTTCCTGTCCTCTGGTATCAAACTCCCTGGGTCTCACGGGGCACACAAAACCTGCTTCCAGACCCCAAGGCCTGGGGCTGACCTTGTGCAACTTCTGTGAGAATGGACAGGAAACCTGTGACACCAAAGGCCTCCTGCAGCCGAAAGCTAGTTCTCTAGTCCTGCTATGCCCTTGCACCTGAGCAGAGGAAGCACAGGAAAAATTTTGTAGGTTTTCTGCCCAAAAATTACAGCAAGGTAATGGGTAATTTACAAGGAAGTTGATTAAAATTTCTATTGGGTTTATTAGTAGTCACTGGCAGATCAACAGTGGAAATAATTCCCGTTCTAGCTGCCTGTAACTGATCCCAGCCTCTATTACTCTGCATTGAATAAAACTTCTAATAAATTATTCTGTATAATCTTCATAAATCAGAATAATTATAATGTGCAGAAATTAAATGAAACAGGTGGACATAGATATTCACTGTGGGATGTTCCCACTCAGAGAAACCTGGCAGAATCAGTCTGGTGACCAAAACATGTATTTTAGAGTCGAAGGAACAACAAACAGCCACTGTCTTATCAGAGCAGATGCCATTTACTAAAAAGCAGCATAGAAAGCACTTTTGACTTTCACTTGCTAAATGTAATCTAACATTTACCCACCACAAGCCGGAGGTCGATGTCTCTTCCCTTCTAGCAAATGCTGGCTGTGGAGGAAAACTAAGGAGTAATGTTCTTCCTTTGAACAGTACTTCCATTAGCAGGAATACTGCTGTTTCTAAGTGGCTTTGCTGTTGAAGCACATGCCACTGTGCTTGAGAGTTTCGGATCTTTTAAAGCAACAATGACAACAACTCCTTTTAAGTAAAAAATCTTCTTAAACACTTTAAACAGAAACTTTCAAAAAAAGTTTGTGTCATCACTAAGTGATGGAACTTTGCCTTTTAAAGTTTGGGTTAGGGAAGAAAACCACTTTTTTTCCTTCCTCTGGGCTTATATTCACTTTACAATAAAGTACCCATTCTTCACTTACATGTCAGACTGAAGTAGGCAACCTATTCACTGATGTGTGCTCTACCAGTTGTTCTTAAGTGGATGGGTTGTTGGGGCTTCGTTTTTTGCAAACCCAGCAGAATACCCACCATCTGTATTCTTGCCAGCCCTTGATGTTGCTTTCTGGTTTTTCACAGAATAGGTGAAGTTGGAAGGGACCACAGTGGGTCATCTGGTCCAACCTCCCTGCTCAAGCAGGGGTCATCCTAGAGCACATCCTAGGCACAGGATTGTGTCCAGATGGTTCTTGAGTATTTCCGTGAGGGAGACTCCACAACTTCTCTGGGCAACCTGTTCTGATGCACAGTCACCTGAACGGTAAAGTAGTTCTTTCTCATATTCACGTGGAACTTCCTGTGCATCAGTTTCTGCCCATTGCCTCTTGTCCCATTGCTTGGCACCATCGAGCAGAGCCTGGCTCCATCCTCTTGGCACCTTCCCTTCAGATACTGACAGACACTAATGAGGTCCCCTCTCAGTTGTCTCTTCTCAAGGCTGAAGAGGCCCAGCTCCCTCGGCCTTTCCTCGTACAAAACGAAGGCGCAGTCCCTTAATCATCTTTGTAGCCCTGTGCTGAACTTGCTCCAGGAGTTCCACATCTCTCTTGTACTGAGGAGGACAAAAATGAGCCCGATACTCCAGATGCATCCTCACTCGGCTCCAGTGGGATCCAGAGGGGCAGGATCACTTCTTTTTTGGGGCATAAGGAGACTCTAGTGCATCACAGATCTGAATCAGCAATGCCTGTGCTTCACCTTCTTCATCCTCAGCAAAGGTTTGTTACAACTGCTGAGCCAGGCTTTCCATGAGTCTGCCCACTGTCTTTTACTTCAAACTAAACACAAGAGATATTAAGATCTAACAGATCAATGATAATATTTTGCATAACCCCCGCAAATGATAAAATTCTCCTTGGGAAAAAAGAGAAATATATGTACTGCCCAGAACACATGCTTGTATCCCTGACAAATTTCTATCCTTGAAAATTTCTCCTAAGGCTGTTTTGTTACCTGATGTACAATTTGATAAGGTTGCATGTGGCTTCTATACAAAGTGCAATATTATCTCCCCTTTATTTTCCATTGTTTTGGTTAAGACTTGACACTCAAGAGACTGTTTTTGTCATTGAACTGGGGAATTAAGTCTTCTTTTCCTGAATAATTCTTGAAAAATTATTATCAAGGATATATTACAGTTACTTTTGTTCATGTACATATTTTTTGAAAGTATTAACAGACAAAAGTGTGAACACACAGTTAAGATACTTTAAGTCTGAAAAATGGCAAGTATTACATTTCATGGCAAACATCTCATTCTATTCAGGAGAATTAATGTGTAAATGTGCCCTTTACACAGTGCCCTTCCTCAGTATAATAAGGTGCGTATTTATGACAAAAACATGGTAGCAGAAATCAGAGTGATTCTAAGCCAAGGTAAAGGTACTTCTTAGACTGTAAATAGCTGTATTAGAAGATATACCAGTGTAGTTGTACTGTGATTCAGTCTTTCCTTTGAGAAGAAATCCTATTCATGTTTTAGTGTTTTGATATAGTCAGCCTCATTTGGAGGTATTCAGTGGTTTTTGTATGGGAAGCCATCTAACAGGCACTACTCAGCTCTTTATGAATAGAAACTCAATTTCTTAAGCATAATAAAGCTCTTCATTGGGTCTGTCCTTGTGTTGAAATCCAAAATATATGTTCATGAATAAAAAGTGACATTATTCAGTCGCACCCAAAAGGAGAGAAACCTAAACATTTCTTTATGAAGGTAAAATGAGGTGACATGTAACAAAAAGGAGAGGCTTTTCTGTAGCATGGTGTAGCTGTATATTATAGACTCCGCATTGTCCAACAAACAATGTGGAGTCTATAATATAACAGCACTGCGGACTTTGATGGCAGTCTTCTCTGGAGTATTCTTCATACGGTGCTGAATGTCTGAGCAAGGCTGTCCATCTCAGAGCAGCTAAGAAGTGTTTTTTGTTCTGAAAAGAGTGAGTGGGACTAGAGAATGATTTGTAAATCTGGTTAGTACCTATTTATGTTTTCAAGTCAGGGTAATTCTGAACTGGCTGCTTGCAAAGGTGATCTTGGTCAGCCCATGGAGTTTTCCCTCGCTTCAGAGAAAAATTATTTGCTAGGGAAACAAGAGTTTACCAGTATACAATAAAAATAATCTTTTTCTCTAAGTCCCTTGGTTTCAGTGAAGGTGAACCTAATTGCAAAACTGTGTTAATTATAAAACTCCCGTGGAGAGTAAGATCCCAAAGATGTTTTTCTGAGGAGATGGTTCAGTGTTCTGGGTTTAGAAACAGAATCACAGTCACAGAAAACTGGAGGAAATGCTAGTCTGCTTCTTGTTGTCCCCTTTCTGCTGGCGTCTGAATCTCCCTGTGTCTGTTTTTCTCACAGAAGCCTAAAATGTCACCGTGGAGCTTCTCCTGGAGTCCATAGAGGTTTCGGGGTGTGCTGGACCCTGAGGCTCCCTGCACCAATAGCCTGCATCCCTGGGACGGTCCATCCCTCCCACAGCCTCTGTGTGGTATGATGGATGTATCACCAGGGCATAAGAGTGGGGAACACTTCCTAAAGCAAGATGGGCTGGGAGAAGTGTTGGTCTGCTGGGACACAGAGGAACGGCAGCTGATCATTACCAGGGCCTGTTCAAAGTCACTTTTTACCTCCCTGTATGGGGTACACTGAGGAGGTGCAAGGTACATAGAATCATCATAGAATGGTTTGGGTTGGAAAGGACCTTGAAGATCAAAGATCTTTGAACTCCAACCTCCTGCCATGGGCAGGGACACCTTCCACTAGACCAGGTTGCTCAAATCCCTGTCCAACCTGGCCTTGAACACTGTCAAGGACGAGGAAGCCACAACCTTTCTGGGCAATCTGTTCTGGTGCCTCACCACCCTCACAATGAAGACTTTCTTTCTAATACCTGGTCTAAACCTACCTCTTTCAGATTGAGGCCATTTGCCCTTGTTCTATCACTATACACCCTTGTAAAAAGATAACAATGAGTGGTTTTTCAAGAAGTATGCTCCTAAGAATTTCGCTCAAACCTCAGCAGCTAATAATGTCATAAACCTGAAGAGCTTCAAGAAGCTTTTTCTGAATTAAAATACACTGCAGAAACTTTAGGCCAAAGGGTTTAGGCATTTAATTGCCCAGTGGGGCCTACACCCTGAACTACTACTCACTAGGTGTGTTAGGTTCTCTGAAGTTCTGAATATAAGTGTTCCTGAGAGCTGACAAGAGTTGTATTCCTGAAAACTTTTGGAAAAAAGACTTTGGCACTTAAGCATAAGATTTTTCTCACTAAATTCAGTATGATAATTGTTTAATTTGCTCTTTTAATTAAAGCAGAACATGCTTTTAAAGTTGTATCCCTTCTTCTTTTATTTCAAAAGATCAGTTTAGTAAGTAAAAGGGAGACATTTCATTACTCTTTTCCTTCTATACCTCTTTTTAATTATCTTTTTTTTCTCTATTGTCTTGTGACAGAGGCCTGGTTTGCTCATTCATTCTGTTCTCACAGTGCAATTTGAGCTGTGTTCAGTGTTATGTTACTTCCTTCCTGCATCAAGAAACCTCTATCATGCCCAATTTACACTCTTTGCTTTCACTACACATCGTCTCAGCATTCCAGGCTGAAGTTAATGGTGGTTAAATAAGACAGAAATGCCTGAAATCCACTAGTGACCCTGCCTGAAACACAGGATCTGACAGCTTCTCTGCTGCTTGTTCTGTACAACTTCAACTTGCTCGTATTCTTTGCTCAAATGCAAAGGTTGGATTTTTTTAAATAAAAGAAAAACCCCAAACAATTTATAACCTGGAAAATATCTCTTAATTTTGTCTAACAATTTGTAAAACTTCTTTGACATATGACCACAGCATTTTCCCTTCCACTGGCAGAATATTACCAAGGTATACAATTGTGTTCAATTGCCTCAAGGTACAAGTTCGATTTAAATTTTAGAAAAAGGCTAAATCAATACAAAAATAAGTAGTCAAAATTTAGGGTTGAGCGAGACCTTTCCCCAAAGGTATATTCCAGCCTTTCATGAAGCTTGCTAGATCTCAAATGCGACCTGTTTTACTACAAAGTAAGATTTCTATAAGCAAACTCTGCCTAGTCAGCATGTGTGGCGCTCTGCATGCTACTGTCCATTTCAAAAGCATCTGAATGAAGAACAGATGCTGCCATGATATTCCTGTGGTAAGATGGCTCCATGACACAGTACTCCTAAATATTGAGAAGGCTGTCAGATAAATGTAGGAATCACACCAAAATCAATACTTTCCCCAAAGGCAAATTCTGTAATTTGAGCATAAAATCAACCAGATTACTAGGGAGCAGAAAATCCATGCAAGGCAGCCACAGAAAACCTCCCTGCATGGCTTCTGCTGTTCATGGCATCACCCACTTAAACTGTTCCTCCTCTGCTCCTGATGGTGAGGTTGGGTTGGCCATCTACTCCAGTCTCTGCTCCCAGTGCAGGTGTTGGTTTCTAACAAACTCTTTCCCTTCCTCTCCCCAGTCCCTGGGGCTCACACGGAGGGGTTCCTCTGGCTGCAGTTATGAATGCAGCCAGCTGATCAGAGAGCAAGTGAGGGCTCGATAACCTATGGACTGATGCTCCCCAACACGTCTGTGGGGACTACCTAGTCTGCGGTATCATTCTAATTAATTTATTTCATCTTTATGAAAGCCCTCCTTTAACTTCTATTCCCCTGCCTTACTGAAGTGTATCACCCATTAGCCAGTGCAAGTGTAAGGTTCCTCTCCTTAAGAGCACAGCTTCAAACCCAGAAACTGTTCTGTGCTGGCTGGGATAGCGTTTGGAGCAAGGCTCTGCCGCAGCAAATCTAGATTTCAGCTTGCTTGCTCCAAGCTGACCACTCCCAAGGGGCCAAACATGGAGATCAGGCAGATAGATAATCAATGCTTGCTTTAGCAGGGTCTTTGGATGCCACAGGGGTGTGGAGAGGAGGATGGGCATTCTCCTGCAGAGCGTGATGCCGGTGGAAGGCTTCAAGGCAGGATCACTGTAACAGGGCTTCCTCCTCTGATTGGAAACAGAGATAAGAGTGAAACTCTAACTAGAGCACGTCTTCTCAGAAGTAAGATTTAATGGCTTCTAAATGATTGTGTATCCATCTAATGGACTTAGCCTGTGGCAGGAAAAAAGGAAAAAGAAAAGAGTTAGGAAATCCAGGACTGGTGTTAAAGCTACTATGAAGCAGATCTCAGCAAAACAACTGAGTACAGGTTTATTCTCTCAAAAAACATCCAGGGAAAACAATAGAACTGGAAAGCAATTTATGTTTAGCACATTAACAAAAATAACTGGACAACCCACTGTTGCAGTTGAAGCACGGGCAACGCAGAAAAAATGGAGGACCAAGTCAGAGCTCTGGTTGAGGGAAATAATAACCCCCTTTATTTAATTACAGGCAGGCCTTATATAATCCCTGCATTGGTCTATGGCAGGGATCATTGGTCCCTGGTCCCACCACCTCTCCAAGTGATTGGCCAGACCCCACACCACCTGTTTGGCTCCTAATAGGACACACCTGCAAGGTGTTTAGAAAACCATCTTGCTTGGTGTGTTGAAACCAAGGACTTAACAGAATACTTGTAAAATGGTGGATTTTTCTCTGCCAGCAGCTTTTCAGCATCCACAACCCACCTATTTCAGGAAGAACTGAATAAAGGACTAAGGCTTTTATTTTTGCTTACGCTTAAGGTGTTTTCTCAAGACAGTACTAAATTACAGATAAGCACAGAGTGTGCAATGCCTGATAACAGCACATAGTTCAGGCAAGTGAAACTTGTGCCTTGTCACAATATTGATGTGCTTTATGAAGGAACATTCAGACACTGCCTTTGCAACAGTGTAAACATGACCATTAACCAGAAAGAAGAGGACAGGCATGAACAGACAGATCATCTGCATCACCTGACAAAAAATACACCCTTCCAGCACTGAAAAACATCAGTGGTATAAACAGAAAAGTTGAGATAAGTGTACAGAAAAGAAAGCAAATATGACCAGTGGTATTTTCTAGCTGTGAGTTTGGATCTCTGCACTTTGGGATAGTTGGTGACATTGGCATGTGTCTTGAGAGGAGCTTCATTATCATCTGCCTGCAGTCTTCATGAAGTGTATCTATTTCCATCGATTCTTAGATATGGATCCTATCAGGCACCCAAGCTCTAAGAAAGAGAGATGTGAGGCACATGCTAAAGTGAGCTCATGTGACTCAAGTGCAATCCCCCTTTTTTTTACCACTTGAATGACAACTGTCAGTGAGTGAACAATCAGTCTCAGATGGGACGAATCCCATGCAAACCCTCTTCCTCACCTCAAGCTTTTGACCAGCCCCCACTGAAAATGCTGTGAGTGATGGGCTCCTGTGCTGTCATGTATAGGGTTGGAGCAAGGTGTTTGTTTACATGCCTCCCAAAACTGGGAGCAGGAAAGTGGGAAATGCAAATAAATACTTACGTACCTTAAAGACACGTGAGCAGTTCTCTCCTCTCTCCTCTGCGAGACCTGCTCAGTGCACAGCGCAGGGCAGTTTCATGTGATCACACTTTCAGAGACTGGCCTTCCAGATCCGTTCTGAGAAAATTGAGAACAACTGGTACAACTTAGAACAATATTACTAGTTTAAGAGCTCGTACCTCAAGATTGTTGCTCACATGCTGCAGAAAACCGAAGGCCAAACCTGCCAGGAGGTGCTGGTGTCACACTGTCCGCTCAGTTCATCCCTCCCCCCTCTTTCAGTTTCTCAGAGGCTTCAAATAATGATTCTGTCATTCCTGCAGGTTAGTGAGCACAGTTCCCCTTCTCCTCTTGCCATTAGGGTCTTTCATGTCTTATTATCGAGGTGCCTAATCTTCCTGCCCTTTGCTGAGCATTGCAAGCCTTGTTGCAGCTGTTCTGTATGAGTTTAATGTAACTCACTAGATAGATGTGTGGATGAGACTCTCCAAATGCTTGTGTTCTGCTTAGATGTTATCATGAAAACATAGCAGCCTTGACCTTTCACATAACTTAGCCAGCCATGAGTGGTGGCAAGCCGTGTCCCCCAGCCACATAAATTTCATGCCTGTTCATCAGCTGCTGTTATGCAGAAGAGCATTTTATCTCCCTTACTTTTGACATCTTAATTTGGTTGCAGGGCTTTCCTAGAAGCTATTCTTTGTGTATTTTCATCCCCAGCTTTTGCCTGCTGGCAGGTATTAGACAACAAAGCGCTGTCTGGATACTTTCATTTGTACAACATGAGCTAATTAGCACTTTTAATGGGTTTAATGGATTGCACCAGAGTCTTATAGAAACAATGCTTCTTATCTAGCTAGCAATAATTGGGAACACAAATGAGTAGATCCCATTCTTCCTTGTAATTGCATTAGATCAGCTGATGTCTGAGCTGGAGCAGTACCAACGTGAATCCATCTATGAAAGCTGCCACGCCTTCCACTTTATTTTGCCTCTGTGTCCATACATGTTCATACTTGTTTCAGTGAAACTACCTACATGTGCTGTTTCCACTAGTGTGCAGTTCCCATTACATTTTGGTACCATTTACTGTTTGTGATGAGATCTGGAGAGATGACACAGCTTTATGATGAAGCGCTACCTTCTATTTCTTAATCCCCTGCTATGCAGTGTTACACATATTAGATGGTTTACATATTAGATGTTAATTAAACGGGAGCAGATGGAATCTGTCAGCATCAGAAAGGCTGCGTGTTTGAGTCTGTGAGCCAGCAGAAGCAATCCACTGGATCGTCAGGAAGCAGCCAGCAGAATAAAACTGTCATGTGTGAATGGACAATCAGAACTGCAATTTCTTTAGTATTTAACTGCAATGTGATGGATTAATAATAGAGCAATTATAAAGTAGTTAAGGAAAACAGACTTGCTGAGCAGCAGCTGCTGCTTATGTAAGTATATCCTTGGTGGCAAAATAGCTTTGATGCCGAACATGAAGTGTTGTGCAAAAACACAGCACTTTTGCTTATATTCGCTACTCTCCTCCCACCTTCCTGCAAAAGAATTTATTTCTGTGTAGTAAAAAAACATCTGTGCTATTTTTTTTTACTGCTGGTGCTTCAGAATTTCTCTGTACCTCTCACAGGTAAATTAACCTCTCAATTTTCTAAGTGTGAGGAGTAAATTGAAGGGTGGGCTCTGTAATTGCTAGTACATACAACAGCTTCTGGTGGGAAGACAGCAAGAGGCTATGCTTCCAGGCTCAGCCTTTTGCTCACTGTGTCTCATCTTTACTCAGAAACATCCTCAAGCACGGAAGCAGAGAATCTGGTCTCTGTGGTGGTGATTGTCACTGGCCAGTGAGCTGCAATACTATTTATTTTCTCTCTTTGAGTCTTTTCTCAGTGGTGCACATGATGATACAGCTACAAAAGGGAGGCTCAGTGACAGTTGTGGTGGTACATGCATAAAAACAACACTTGGCCCCTTAAAAGTTAGATTATGAATCAACATTTTTTACAGAAAGTCTGAAGTAGTCTTCAGAGAATTCTGTGTGGGGATAAGCTGAGTAAAGATCAGAAGCAAATGGAAATAACGACTGGGTAGGGTATGGGAGAGAAAGAAAGGAGAAATAGAGGCAGATGTAATGGATATTTATCAATATTTATGGGTATTTATCAAGCTCCCAGTTTTGACTTTCAACATGTCCTAGTGCTGTTTCTTCCCCCAGGTGTGGAGCCTTGGTTGACCTAAACCATATTTTTATATCAGCTTAGGACCTGACAGAGAGACATGAAGTGAATCAGCAGTGTGAAAGAATAAAAGGAAGGAAGGTGAAAAGGACGCTGTCAAATGGGGGCTATGGCATGCTCGTGTACAGAGCCCTTTGGTGGTGGTTTCCAGCTTTTCACATCTTCATGCAAAGCAGCAGTCTTCTGATGGTGGGATGCAGCTCTGGGATTGAGTGTGGCCATGTGTTTGGTGAGTGCCTGGGGGGAACGAGGCAAGATCTCAGCTGCCACTGCACTCAAGTAAATGGCTGGGCTTCACTTCTCCAAAATAAAGAGGTGCAGAAACAGCATCACAGCTGGTCAGGAGAGACTGACAGGTATGCCCAGTAAATATGTTTATGTTGGTAGGACAATTGTCTCAGCTGAAGTAGAGATAATTAGTTATTAAATAAATAAAAAGATGTTTTCTGTGATCTGATGTCGTCACAGAATTGCAGTATTCTACACTGTGTGAAATGCCTTTTTGTGCTAAAAGGAAGGACCAGATCTTGATTCTTCTGGAAAATCATTTTTTAAAAAGGCTGTACCTTCTCAGGGGTGAGTGAGCAAGGCTGCAGGTAAGCAGCTTTCAAGGCCACATGCTATATATGTGTATATACAGGTAGAATGCACCTGTTTTGCATTGCCACCTGTGGTGGTGGCCAGGCTTCCCAACCCATTAAACCAGGCACTGGCAAACAAAACGTGTCCCTGGCTCTTAGTGAACTGGGGGATTAAAAATCAGTGTGGCATTTGGTGCTATGTCAGATGCTTGGGATAAACCTAAGTTATACTATCAGAAAATAGTTGCATTTATTGACCAAGTTAGTGTAGCGCTAGGGCTTTCTATGCTTAAGAAGGCCAGCATTCCAGAAAACATGCTGATTACCTTTAGCCATATCTTTGTAGCTTGTAGTGTCTTGGTCTTGGTCATCTTGTACATAATTATTTCTTGGTAGTCTTGAACAGACTTTCATTGTTTTGCTCAGGATTGACACCAGGTAACTGTCACAAATTTCCCTTGATAAACTTCTTCAGTCACTTCCCTTCCTTCCAAAAAGAAAAATAGAATGTCAGTTTTCTATTCTTTGTTATCTTCTTAGTTTGTTACTGTGTGGCTAAAAACAAACTCTGATCTGAAGGGCTCCTTAGCTTATCCTTCAGGATTTTGGATGCAAGTTTGAACCTGCTGGTTTTGAAAATAAGTAATTTTAATAACTGTTTTCATAGTATTCTTTTTTCCCCAGAGAATTCGCTTTCTCTTCCATTTTTAACTACTATAAAATCATCTGTTTTAAAGGTGGCACAGCAGCCTCTCCTAAATCTCTTAATTTTTACTAAATTCCATTTGTAATTATAACATCTGTTTCTATATTAACCTGATGCCTGACATGGATTTATCTATTGTATATGTTTTTTAATGCCTTATATTTAGTTTTAATTAAGTGGCTACTGATATTTTAGATATTCCTTTAATTTCTCTGCATGAAAACTATATATTTCTTTTTAAAAGTGAAAGCTTTCCTTTTCTTTTCTTCCCTCTTTATAATGGCTGTAATTAAAAAAAAAAGTATCAAATGTTCATATCTATTTTTAACTAGGAAAACATTTCCTAAGCAATTATTTCTTTCATGTTTGAGGAGTTGTATCTATTGGTCACCCATTCCTCAAACAATTTGTACTTAAAACCGATTTTGACTTTTGTTAGGAATGGCTAAATGCTTTTTGAAGATTCAAGTTTCAGGTATGCCAGTCCCTGCTGTAGTCTGTTCCCACCACACAGAAGAACATTAGATCACAATATTCTCACCGTACCAAGTGTGTTTTCTTTATTTTTGAGCCAGTGATTTTTGGCCATCAGACAGAGGCCAAATACTGAATTAAGATGTAAGTGATGGGGTGGTAAGAAAACCACTTCCATCTTTCATGCAATCACTTAAAACCTTAAATCATAAAGTGCCCTGCATTTGCAGTGTCATTGTAGGAGGCTGAAATGTCCCCTTGCAGTACACCCTTCCCCAGTTCTAACAGACAAAATTAGTTTTTCTCCTAATTTCAACACTCAGGATGCAATCTGTGCTACCAGTATCCATTATTTTTCTTCTGTGAGCTTATCCAGTTCACAGAGGGATTTTATGTCAAGCAGCCTTTAAGTTTCGGTGTGGTGCACAGGGAGCCACAATAAAGCTGGATCCGATATTGGGCAGATGAAGAACAGGAGAAGCTTATTGAGCATGAGAGGGCTCACTGAGGAGGGTCTGTCTGCATGGTCATGGTTCTGAACCCCATGGGCTGAAGTTGGAGGAAGTTAATTCCATTGACTTGGTCTCAGAACACGGACCCAGAGCTGGTGCTGAGGATGTGACACTGGCTAGAATTTTCTCATTGAAATATTTCACCTTAATTTCTTAGCAAGAGTTTCACATTAATTTTCATGTGCTGCACAGCTACATTAGAAAAGTGCATTTTCCTGCTGAGATTAATGTATAATGACATCTATCCAAAGAATGCTTAAGTATTCACACTTCAGAGAAACTGACCTTTAAGCCACACTTAGTGAAAGTAAGCTAAAATCAGTATTGCATTCTTGTTACCAAGGACACTTATAATAATCTTCTTAATTGTCCTTGACAATCTTATCATTAAAGATCTTGGCATTAATTAACTGTATAATGTCTCTTGGTTGATAAAATCAGCCTTGCTGTCACAATAGGCATTGTATTTCCAGGCATTCTTTGCAGGACTGTATCTATAGCAGAGGTCATTCATGCTACTAATGTTGCCTGGATGGCACACAAACATTTGGAGCACTTAATTGTCTGAGAAGTGAGCTGAATGAAGGCAGTGGTGTCGCTGTAAAATATGTTCCAACTCAGTGTTTCTTAAGGGAGCTTTTATGCCAAGATTAGTATCAGTGTTTAATTGACAGCCTCTTCACTTAGTTAATTACTTGGGTTATTGTAGCAGAAAGAGAGAAATGGACAAAGGCATTTGTGATATGAATCACTACCAATACAGAAACAAATATGTGTGTCCTGTGAAGAACTACAGGAAAAATACTGAGTCTCATCTTTCTCCTGCTGGAGTATGACCTTCTTTCAGCATTTTCAAAGGAAACCCTGAATTACCGCAATAGCATTGGTGGTTCAAAGGTGGCCAGGTTTAATGCTTTTATAATTTTCAGATGACTGTTAGGAAAGATTGCAAGTTGAAGGCTGAAAGTGCAGCTTGTGGGCTCTATATCAAAACACAATCAGACAGAAATTGCTTGTAATTCCATATCTGCTCACACATCACAAAAATTTTTACTTTTTTTTTTGTATATGTTTTGTAAAATATGGGCAGCTTAGAATTTTAAGCGTGGTCTGTGAATCTCTCACACATTAATGCACTGACTGTGAATGCGAGTGTGCACAAGGTCTTTCAAATGCAGACGTGGGAATACAGAGGTCTTGTTGAGAATGCTTTCCAGAAGGCACAGTCACTCAACTCGGTGTCTCAGCCTGGCCTCTTGGGTGTGCACGCAGTACCCACCTCCAGCTGTGCCACCAGCCAAAAGCACACAGCTGCTGAAGGAAAACAGTTTCTATTGTGGTCCTGTGTTAATTTTGCTGGGAACAGCGAATTTATCCTTCTGTCCAAATTTATCCTCCTGCCTATAAACAGAGGGAGACAATGAACTTTTCAGTTTTGGCAGTAGGATCTTGGAGGGCTGAGTGACTTCCTACCAATGGCCATGGCAGGAATCTTAGTAACTGCCAGTGAAAAAGTCCCTGTCCTCTCCTCTAAGCAGAGCTATAGGAGGCAAGAGGCAAGACGAGGAATACTCCTTATGTAGCAGGATGACAGTGTTCTTTCTTTTTTTTGTTCTGTGGTGTTCCACAGCCCATTTACTGCCCAGTTATTGTCTATTGGCACAAAACCACATAGGGCTCAAGCAGTGAAGAGGGAAGGACTATGAAACCTCTTCCATTTGCTAGCACCACAGCGAACAATCAGGGCATGGTGAAACTGAGCATGAGCTCTAAAATCACTATGGCCTATCCTCAAAAGACTGGGGATCCAGGGCAGGTCCCCCAAAGTAAAAAAGGTTTTTCGCTAAGATACTTAGCACTAACAGTCCTCTAATTTAGACCAAAAACAATGATCACTTGCAATTTTAGAAGACCTTGGCATGAACATCACTGCTGTGAACAGCAGCTCAGCCCCATTAAGTCTTCTATTTCCAAATACAGACTCATCAGCTCTCCATATCACTTTATAACAGGTGTTTCTGGCGTGCAATTTCACTACCAACTTACACTGTGAGCCACTGATAAAGAAAGAGTCCAGCTCTTCTCCTCTCTGGTCCAGGTTACGTGTCCTCTCCCAGGTTCCTGGCACCCAGCTGCTGCATAGCCAGGCTGAGCCACCTCTGCTGACTACTCTGGCTGAAAGCTGGCGGTGAAGAAGAGCAAAGCAGTCGATGCCAGTCAGTCTTTATTTGTCTTTTAGCACTTTTCCCATCAAGCTTCCTTAGACACAGCTTATAATATGGAAATTATATAGCTTATGAAAAGGAGCAGACATCTATTGCATACTGTCTCCCTTGGTGATCCTTCCAGAAAGTCATTCTCCACCAAGGAAACTGGTAGCAGGTGCTAGGCAAAGGGAGGCTAATCCTCATAACTGCTGCCATTGGGTCTGAGCTGGATGCAGAGATCTGCAGGTATGTCCTGTGAATCTCTGAAATGCTCATGCCCCATAAACTACCAGGGCATACAATTTTTCCATACACAGCACTCATTTTCTTTTTCCTTCTCTGATGGAATAAATCAGATTCCCAGGTTCAAGTAAGTTTTTTCTTATATGACTCTGCTTTTACTTCACACCTTTCTTTTTTTTTTTAACTTGTGATTGTCTTTCACCTTTTGCTAGCCATTTTGCAGAACATATTTCACAAAACCTTGCATATTCTAAGGCAGAGATAAAAGAATTGCCAAAGTTTGGATTCTTGAGCACTTTCTTCCAGACTGCCAGGGGAGGGCTAAAGTTAATGCAAGAGTTTACTCTCTCATTTCCATTTTCCACAAGGGAAATATGAACGCTAGTGACTGTGTTGGGGAAAGCCCACAGCTAAACAGATGGGAAGACGTAAGTGCCAGTGAAATTTAACAGTAGAGTAAAAAGATCACTCCAAAGCTTCTGCATTTGGATCTGAGCAAGGTCTGAACAGAGGTTCCGAAGGCCACTGATGCTTGAACTCTGACTTGCTGTAAACTGAAATATGCCTTCCAGTTCATTCAGGGGCAGGGCTATATTTCATGGCTTTGGATACAGCTTCCCAAGCTTCCATCACCATCACCCTCAGCCCCTGCCAGATTTATAACTGAGGCCAGCTTCCTGTTATTTCAGGTCGCTGTCATTTCATCTGCCTTTAGACACTATGTTTTCATAACTTTGAGGCATGAATGCTACATTCGCTATCTCAACAGCCAGGTTTTCACCCTGACTGCTCGTTTTGGATGTCATCATTTGTGTCATAAAAGTGTATCAAACAGGTGGGGTTTGGTGCATGGGCTAAAATCAAAGACTGGGCCTGTAAAGATGTGCCTTTAAATGACCTGTAGGAGTAAGAACATCATGTTCTGCATCAAGTTCATCCAGGTGGTTTGCGGTATAAAAATCAACTCTTTTCATGACTTTCCTCGTACTATTGTGTTAGTCTTGTAAAAGTTCAATGACTCAAAAATGAGCCAAGTATTTTGAAATTACATGCACCCAGGGAAGATATAAACCTTGAAAGAATGAGTTTGAGATAACAATAAGCTGGTTTCTGGGACTTGTGTTCAGACAAATAAGTCACAGTGAGGTCCAATTCTTGGCTACTTGTCCCTGTAGAGACAACCACTGGTAGGGCAGAGTGGTGATTTCTGTCCAAAAACTTGACTTGGTAGCTAAGTGCAGTGTTGGTCTCCTTGATGCCCAGTGACACAGAGAAACCGTTGTATGAAACTATCTCATTGCTCTGTGAGTCAAACTATCCTAGGCCTTCTGTTTGTTCTCACTGTTGAAGTAAATGAAGTGAAGCTCTATGAAGAAAACAACTTGTGACTCACAGAGAAAAGGTGACAGAATGATAAGTAGAGCACACTTGACTTTTTCTCTGGTTCTCCATTCTCCATCTTGCAATACTTCTGCTGTTATTTTCTCTGGCAGCTTGCTAGGACATTGAAGTAACCAAAAAAATTAATGCAGGGGAAAGACTAGAATGGAAAAAATAAACTGTATGGAAAAGTGCATCTGTTAGTCTCTGGAACAGTCTTCACAGGCAGACTCTGCAACTGGTGTATTTCAAACAGAACCAGTCACTGGTCAAGAACAAAAATGGCTGGAAGAAGAGAGATCATTTTAAGACACTTTGTTTTCATCTTGTTTAGCCCTGCTTGTAGGCTGTGCCATCTGAGGCAGTTGCAATGGCAGTCACCATTGCACTGCTACCACTTGGATCTCAGAGTTAGTTTCCCATAAGAGTAGTCACTTGGAACTTGTATTTTTGGCTTGCTGGCTGTCATTTTAAACAAAGCAACACTGATATGTGCTTAGAAAATTTATTCTGAACCAATAAAACCTAGACTTTTTATGTATAAATTGTTCAACATGATCAAATTTCCAAAAGAGTACTGGGATTATCCTCTCTGTATTATTTAAATGCCCTTTCATAAAATGCTGAAGACATTAGTTTAAATTACCAATCATTACCAGGTAAAACTAAATAACATCCTTATTTTAGTTTTAGATTTTGTGTGTCATAATATCATTGAACAGTTTGATGAATGACAGCTCTTTGGGTAGTGACTGCTGCAAGATGAGACCTGGCTACAACAATAAATGTTAAAAAATATTTTGGATTAAAAAGTTAAACAATAATTTATCATTAGTACATTAAAAGTCACAGCAGGTACCCACAAGGCCCTAGGTGCTGTCTCACATGAAAAGCAGTATCAGTGTAAGCACCAACATAAAGTGGCACCAATGTGAAGTGGGACTTGGATTGGGGAGCAGGAAGGGACAAAGTGGTTAAAAGTGCAGTTTTCATTCAGTTGACTTGTGATAGCTGAATGGTATGACTGCTCCTCTGTGTAAGAGGTCTCCTGCTGTCCGGTGCACATGCTCAGTCCATGGTCAGTGCACGTGTGCAACAGCAACAGCCCATCTGCAGCACAAATAAATGTGCAGAGAGCCACAGCGCACGGGGTGCTAGTCAAGGGGGAGACTTTTCCAAAATGCAAAGGACAGCAGAGCTTTCAGCTCACCCTGATGCTTTTAAAAGTCTTCCACAAACCCAGAGTCCCGGTGTGTAGGTGTCTGCCAGGTCTTGTGTGGTTGCCTGCTCCTTTGCCTTTGCAGTGAGCTAAGCTGTTGCAGGCTAGAAGAAGCTGGGATACCATCTATCTGTGTCAACATACTGTTGAACATGGTCTAATAAGCTGTGTTGAGAGGTAGCATCTGTTGCCTCAGTCTCAGCTTAGCACTAACAGGGATATGTCTGCTGACTTTTATCTGGATGGCTTGGGCTCTGAGATGAATTACTCTCAATGTCTGATTGTTTACACCTTGAAGGAGGATTTTTTTCCAGCACAAATCACCACTGCTAATTCTTTTCTAAGATACAAGATTGTCTCTCTCTTTTAGGAAAATAAAGAAGTAATTTAGAAAAACCTTATAAAGGGAAAAAGCTTTCCAATCAATCCGATGCTCTGCAGAACCTGTAGACATCCCCATTTGTCCCATGACACTCTCTGTAAAGATGGAAAGTGCTCAGGCCTCAAACCTAGCAGCTTCAAACAGGACCAACACAAATTAGCAGAGACCACTCACTGTCTTCTGAAGGGTGAACATTTACAAAGGATTGCTGCAAGTGAATGTCATCTGCTCCAAGGCAAGCTGAAAGCTTGAACAATTGCCAAAGGTGAGCCAAGCCAAGGGACATGACTTGGCTCTCCCTGCCACAGTCTTGACAGGGCCAAGGGAACTTGCTGCACACATATGGCAAAGCATATAAATTAAACGGTTTTTGACAGTGGCCACCAGAAAGCAGTGTCAGCATCCTGTCACTTGGCTCTGCTCTAGCCCTGTCTCACAGGCTGCAGCGAGCAGCTCGGGGTCAAGGGCACAAAGAGCCGGATTACGCCTGAATCCACCCTTGCATGCTGCAGGTCATGAGTCTCCTTTGGCACGGCAAGGAATAAGAATGGAAAAAGCCTTCAGTTCTCAGTCCAGGCTTTTATATTGCCAGCTACTGGCATCTAACCATGGAAGAGAACGCCGTGGCTTTTTTCATTTGTTTTGTTTCCAGTGCAATTTTTTTGCAGTTTCCAGTGCAATGGAGAGTGTGTGAGGGCAAGAAAAATGAGGTACCAGCATCGGCCTTTGTGAAAAAGTAGTCACCAGCAGCACTTTCAGCATTTCACACCACAAATCTGTTTGAATCGGATACAAGCCTAAATCCCATGGAACAGGAGGTATGATCTTCCTGGGATTAGTGAGCACACTCCATTAATATGAATCCTAACTTTTGGAATCTGTAGCTTTAATGATATTTATACTAAAAACAAACAAACAAAAAAAAACAACCAAAAAAAAAAAAAGAAAAAGAAAGAGAAAAGAGAAATATAAAGGACACTGCTAATTCAAAATTAATGGCAGCTGAATGTACCATAATTTATCTTTCAGTTATGGCTAAGCATAAGATTTACAGTGCCAAAAATGCAGAGAGATTTTCCAGATATTTCCCACCAATGAGAGAAATGCCTGTAACATCTGATGGTGGAGTTGGCTTACACCACTCCAGCACCATCATCCCTGCTCAGGTTGGGAGGCATGTACTAGAGACAAGGGTTTATGATACACCAGTCAACATATAGAGCAGAATACACTTTCACTGCTGAATCACTTGGTACTTCTCCACAGTTTTTAGCTCATATTGGTTGATGAATAGATAGGTGAAGGATTAATACGTGAAATAGAGCCATACTATTTACTTCTGTGCGTAAAAGATAAATGAGTGAAATGGCAAAACATTGCACAAACATTTTAATGCCAGTGCTAACAGACAATATTGATGACTCTGTTTAATGCAAAACCAACACGTACTATAACACAGATGTATGAAGAACAGACCTGTTATGCATGCAAAGAATAAAACTGACAGTAAGAGAAAGTCTTTGCAACTGTGAACTTCCAGGCTAACTGCAAGGGTAGGATCCATACTCATATTGACACGAAGGCAGCTGAGTCATGCACAGTTTGAGAGCGGTATCCTAAAAAGGGCGGTCAGTCTGCTGCAGGCTGGGCTAAACCTTGGGGACAAGTCTGTTTGCTGAAAGAACTGAGCAGTTTCTACTGAAGAAGAAAGCTATGGAAAGTGGTCCAGGTTTGAAAAATGACAGCAAGAACTAGTGTTCAGAAGACCTTGCTGCATCATTTCATCAGGTCTCTTGTTAAAGCCTGATGTCTTTACACCCACTTGCCTTTTTCACTGAAGTTAATGACTTTACAGGTTGCCCTGAACGCTCACTAATTTTCAGGAGACTTTGTTTCTTTAGACAAGGAATTTGGAAAATTTTGAAAAAAAAATTCAATCATGCTAGGTCATGTTAGTGTTTGATCTGAAGCTGAGGGTTCAACCAACTCACATGAAACACAACTGTCTAAATCAAGAGACACATCTCACCCTGAGTGGTTGTCTAAAATAGGTCAGATGAATCACCCTCTGGAGAAAGGAGCACAGAATGCCTACAGAGGCTAAATAATTAGGGCTTATGACTTTTAAAGTTAATGAGATGAATCCTGTGCTGGGGAACTGTAGTTTGCAGTGTACTATGTAAAAGGCTATATACAAAGCTGAGTATTTTAAATGCCCCTTCATCATCCCATCAGAATCAGCCGAAAACCCCGCTGGGGTGGGGTTGAAGCAGCACGTGGGGATGTACTTCAAGGCTACGCCACAATGTGTATGCACAATAAAGCAGAGCTAAGATTGTTCAGGCAATTTTATGTTTTAATTGATAACATGAAGTCATTGGCTTACCTTGGATTTCCCCCAGTACAGCTCAGACTGTTGAAGAACTTAAATTATCTTTTAATGAACTCCATTGTAGCTGGTGACCCATGAAATGCTTTGCAGGGTGTTACTAACATGCTCAGCAAAGCTGCTATTTTCACCAACTTTTCATGAAGGCACTGTAAAAGAAAAGGTCACCTCAGAGGAACAATTCACTTACAAAACCCTTCCTCAAACAATTAATCTGCAAAATACTTTTTTCTTTTTGCAAGATTTTGCACACTGAATCAAAAAACTGTTTCTGGTTTCCCTCTTCCCACCCTTCAGTTCCAGGTAGAAATCTCCCCTTAAACTGCTGGAGAAGTTGTCCCCAGATGTCCAATTTCCTTCACAGGTGATAATGTTCTTCTGGAAGTGACAACTAGCCCCAGCTGTTGAAATATTGTGAGGATTGAATGTACAGATGAAGAGTTACTTCAGGTGATGAAACTCTGATCAGTAGTCCAAATACAGGATTGCTTATTGCCCCTTTGTTTTGAGAACTGCTTCACTTACTACCACATGGGGGATTTTCCCCTCAGGGGCAGCAGTTTGGTAGATCATTTGCAGGACTGATAGTTTTGTAAGCTCTAAGCACTGAAGCCTGAAGGGGTCAGTGGTGACGTAGCTGCATGATAAAGCTCCACAAACACTGAGGGATTACATGGAAAAAGCAGTCTGTAATTAAGTCTTCATTGCCAGATAAAAAGGAAAGGAGAACCCAAAACCTGGCATTTCCCTCTCGAAGGTTCCTTGTGTGAGCCTCTGACTTCTCTGTGTTCTTTGACTTAACAGCAGGGAGAGGAAATTATTTTTGGGGAACTTGAAAATCCTTCATACAAGTAAAATTCTTAGAAACACTTACAAATACTACATATGTCTATTCATCTTGGTGTTTTTTTGATATGCAACACTGTTATTCACCATATTTGTAATAAAATAATATTGGAGGATAGCGTGTTTAGAAAATTAGTGTAAAGGTGTACTGCCTAACACATAAAGCAAACACAATTTTTTTTTCCTGTATCATCTCAATTCTTAATAAGACCTTAAGGCTCTATGGTCAAGGAAAATAGTGACCCAAGAGCTTATTAAGATTTCATCTGCCTCTTTTTTTCATGGAAAAAAAAAAAAGAAATACGTCCACTGAGGTCTCAGCCCTGGGAGCTTGTTGCTACCCAGAACTGAGCCTTTTGCTATGGCCAATATATTTTAAATAAATTACAATTACATAGCACCAAAGTTTTGACACAGAGAAAATTTGTTTAGGTAAAACAGCACTTTGATAACAATTTCTGTGTGAAAGAAGAGCGTACAGTATGCAAATATATATACTCTTTCAGAATAAAATCTTAATTCTCAGGCATTAGCCAGCATGCCCTGAGAGCAGCTGGCTCTGAGGGGCCAGCTACCTGCTGCTGTCCCTGGATTGTCCTCACAGGTAGCAGTCAGTCCTTTGCAATCCAGTCGGCCTTGAGGGCAAATGGGAATGTGGGCCTGGGCGGGCTGGAGGACACGAGGATGGAAGGGGAGGCCCTGCTGCTACGCAGGGATGCTCAGTGCCAAGAGCCGTGTGGGATGTGCGTTAGAGGACAAGAGGAGTGTCCTTCTGCGGGGAGAGATGGAGCGAGCAGGGCAGCTGGGAGGTGGTAGGGCTCTGAGTGGGGGGAGATGAAAGGAGGAGAAACTGAACACAAGTATGCACGCCTCCAGGTCTCCAAAGGCTAAAGCTGTTAAACTTTGGAACCGCACTAGCTCCAGGAAATAGCTGAAGTTCACATCCCATCCTCACAGTCTGCATTTAGCTGCACATTTACTCTTAAGTTTATTTTTAATTTTATGGCCGGTTCACATGCCACTCATTGGCTTATGCTCCTGGCCCTGCCATATTACTTGAGAGTTTCAAAGAATACTTTTCTTTTCTTTCTGGTAGTACAATTCTAAATGACATTCATAAACTTGCACATTCTCCAACTTTCCTTAACTGTTTATGGCAATTTTTTTCATGTTTCTATAGTAACTGTTATTTCAGGAATACACAGGAAGACAATATAAGGAAGGTGGTTAAGAAGTTAATTAAGGTTATTAAATTATAATAACTTAGAAATTTGTTTCTTTATTAACACGATTAAGTGCTTTAAATCATAATGAATCCAGGAATGGAGGAAAGAAACCCTTTACTAAGTCCCAGCACTTCCTAAAACTGGGAACCTCAGTTGGCACATGTGAATCCTGCACAGAGTGGGATCTGGTCTGAGGAGGCCAGCACTGATTCTTTGTCATCTCCCCCTGTAGAGGCAGAGGGAGGAAGAGGATGGGGAAGAATGTGTCCAAGATCTCCAGCCTCTTAGCATGGCACTGTGGAAGTAGGATGAGGAGCAAAGGGAATCCCATCAGGGGATGTTCCCTTAGGTTTTCCTGACCCGCTATGGGACTAGAGGGGAAAATCCATCATCCAAGGGAACATCTGTAGCAGATGGATTTTCCCCACAAACAGCAGAAGAATCTGAAAACCCACAGTAGCTGCAATGATGGCAGTTTTGACAGTAATATTCGTCTTGGCTGAGGTCAGGAACACACTTCTCTGAATGTGGAACATTCACAGGGAATTAGTCATATAAACCCAGACAGCAAAGCCAGCCACAGCACGGAAGATTTTACTGTGTATCAGGGCTGGAGCTACCAACTCATAGCACATCGAAAAGAAAATGTCCTTAGAGCATCTCAGATAGTACTCACATACTGCTCAAAGCCTTCACACAGTTGTCAGAGGTTTGTTTTTTTTTTTTAACTATGCTTTGTTTGCAGTAATGCTTTTAAATTGTTAAGTCCCATTTCCAACGTGCAGAAAATTTTATGATAGTTGGGTGGTGTTTCAGAGGCAGTTTTCAAAGAAATGTCCTAGTACAACTCCTTAAAGAATCCCATATTACCTGTATAGGAAACTCATGCATTCACCTCTGCTGCTAGTGTTAACACCTTCACCAAACTCCTGCAAACAGTGCCCTTGTTTGTGTGAAATCAGCAGTGACAATTTCTGCTGGATTTTGCTAAGTCCCTAAGTAAGTGGTAGAAACCTGGCAGACACTCGGAAAAAAACGAGGGTTTAACTGGCACCACAATGGTGTTAAAATGGGGATTAGTATTAGCATGTGCTTTGAATTCAGAGTAATAGAAGTAAAACCAGACGCGTTTTGTTTGGCATCTATTTCATGTCCCAGTGAAACTGGCATACCACCATTTGATCAGGCACGAAGCCATCCCAACAGATGGTCCCCAGCAGCAGCAGCCAAAAGACCATGTATGAACATCAAATGTGTTTGAGAAGGGCAGGACTCCAGGCTGCCAATGTCAAAATTGTTTTCCATTCCCAGCTTCCGTGCCGATGGCTAGTGGTGCTACGCCGTCCCTCTGCTTGCATTGGGGACAAAACCAGCATCATGGGGAGGATTTGGGATCAGGAGCCTTGTCAGACCTTTAGTGCCCACCTTCATCTGGCCTCTTGCAGCAGGCCTTCATCGTGTCAGTTTTAAAATGGTCCCAGACACACCATTTGTGTTTATATACAAAAAAATTGAGAAAGAGCAGGCTTCTGCTGCATGATCTTCTCATGGCCTGCGTAGGCATAAGGGCACCAAGAGTGCTCACAGAATGGGTGCACCTGGGAGGCAGAGACACGTTTCTTTCAGGGCCAAGTGAAATGAGAACAGACAAGCACTTTCTGTGCCTGTGCCAGTGCCAGCCACTACCCATTGTAAGGAGAGAGTTTTTTCAGTTAACAATTAGACGGCTGCTGAGCAAATCTGCTGCTCATGTTCCTGGTTTGTAGGTTTTGAGTTCGGTTTGCAGAGGTTTAGTTAATCCACTGTGGATCTGAATGAGCCCCAGCTCTTCCTTGTCCTGGTCATCACTTCTTTATGTAAAGCAGTACCATTCAGCCCCTGTTGAGCCCTCTGCTTTCCCATGTTGTACCTGTACAGGGATGTGCCTTCATTCCCAAGAAATACTGGAGCACTGAGATTACAGCCAAAATCTCTGATTTTCCCACTCTTTCCTAATCTTACTCCAAAACAGAAGGTGTTTATACTGCCAGGCCAAACACTCCCACTCTATCACAGGGCAGGAGAAAGAAGGAGGCAAATGAGTCTAAAACCTGGGAAGAATGCCTGTAACACCAGTTGGGCATGCTGCCCCCTGTGCCCACGAGTGCCCAGCCTTGTCTGAGCACAGCCAGGGCACGGAGCAAGAGTGGTGTCAGGAGCTGCCTCCATCCAGCTCCTCGTGGTCACATCTCCTGCTGGTGCTCTGTGCAGAGACAGGAGCACCCTGAGGCCGCCAGGCTCTAAGGCTTGATCCCCACACCACAGGGCACACAAGGGGTCACTGGCTACGAAGAGGGTTTTTCACCTCTTCTGCTTCATCTTCTACATGGTGTTCCACTCTTCGGGAGGTTTTAGCCTTTTGAATTACAGAAGTATCCTAAAGTTCCTTTGGAGTTGACAGAGCTGAGGATCAGCCTCTTTTTGCTCAGGTTCATGGCTTAATTGCCCTCCATTGCGTATCATGGTGTTGTCCATCAGGGAGCTTCCCGGAGCTTAACAAGCCAGACATGTAAGCTTCACAAGCATGCAAACATAGACATATGTGTTCCAAATAACTTCTCTCATTGCTGAAGCGCAGCCATCCCGCCATGAATTGTGGCAATTTTTCAACAATGTGCAGCTGCATTACCAAACCGTGCAGGATAGGAAGCAAAGGATACCTCATTTCGAGGAAACCCAGGAGGAATCTGAGGTTGGCTCCATAGAATTAATCCCACGTGAATTTGTCTCCTGACCAGGTTAAATAGTTGGCAAGTGGAAAGGAGAACATTTTTCGTTAATACCAGGGCTTTAATTTGCTTATGTTTGAACCCTTTTGTGTGTATGAACCTTGAAAATAGCTTGTGATTCAACATCAAATGCTTTTGTACAATTGTCCTGCCAAGTGAAACTTGTTTGAGCTTCGCTGATGTTCCAATACCAACAGTTGATACAATCTGGCTAAACCTTAAATTTCCATTTGTTACGTTCCTTGAATGTTTCCAATACTAAATAAAGTGTCAAAAATGAAATGGATCTATGACTATGTTGGTGTGCAGAAAGAGGGGTTACATGCACCGATTTGTATATTCAGTGGATACCAGAAGGTCTTGAATCTGGCTAGGGTGCCAGAGATGGTGCCAAACTAACTCCAAACAGCTTTTTCAATAGCATCTCCCCTCGTAAGGCCTCAGGTAGACCAGCTCTAGAAAACGCTGACACAGTCAGCATGATGGCACTTCCAGCAAAGATTTTCAGCACCACCTAATGAATTACAAATTTTTTTCCTGGCAACACCTGCAGGTCTGTGGGAATTCCTCAATCATAGACTGAGCAAGCCTAGAGTCTGGGGCAAGAGAAAAGCAAAATATTAATACCTTTGCCTGCACCTTCTGAATGAAAGCTCATCTAGGAGTAAGTCAGAAACAGTTCTGATTGCACTGATTTTAGTTTTGCTCAGGTTTGTTTGACTTTACAGGTACTTTATGTTTTCTACATGTTTGGTTCTGGGTTTGCATCAAGCAGCAGATTCTTTGTGGGTCTGACATAAAGCCCTGCTTATCATGCTAGAAAATTTTCAAATCATCTTTTTTACCCATTTAAAGCTCATGCTGGAAAACAGGAAAGAGGCATTTCACAGTTGAGTCTTTCTGTTGGTGTTGGTGTTGGTGATATGTGGACACTTCCATATAAACTTTTAAAAGGTTTGAAACAATGAAGTCTCCAGTGGTATCTTTGCCACTTCATCTCTTGACGGAATTTTTTTTCCTCTTGTGAAAGTTTGCAACATTTTGGAGTGAGGTGTGTGCCATCACGCTGCTTAAGGATTCTCACGCACAGCAGCAATTCCAGTTTAGATCTTTAACTGGGTTCTTAGCAGTTCAGTTCAAACCCTTACTGGGCATATGCATGGGTTTTCTTTTTAATTTCTTCTTCCAGTGAGCAAAAGGGTGCTTTGCTTCCCGGAGCGTCCTCGTCCTGAGGTTTTGCTAACACTGAGAGTTGGTGGGGGAGTTACTCGAGCTTTCCAGATCTGTGCTGCCATCTCCCGATCAAACTTGAGGCTTCCCCTAAATGAAAGCGTACTGGGACACAGGCTAGCAACCTTTTCCCTTCTCTTTCCAGAAAGGGCAGTAGAATCACAGAATCATTTAGGTTGGAAAAGACTTTGTGTCTTTGTGTCCAGCTCTTAACACAGCACCTCCGTGTTCATCACTAAACCGCTAAACTTGTTCTATTGCTTGTTACCAGGGAGAAGAGTACAACCTTGCTACAACCTCATTTCAGGGAGTTGTAGAGAGATATAAGGTCACCCCAAGCCTTCTTTTCTCCAGGGTAGAGAACCCCAGCTCCCTCAGCTGCTCTGTGTAGGACTTGTGCTCTGCAAGGAACCCCACTCCTTTCCTCACACCTGCTCTGTTTGCCACGAGTCCTTGTGCAGAGGACGCCCATGGGCAGTGGCACTGAGGCTGGGTTCAGAGGAGGACCAGAGCTGCTGGGAGCTGCTCTCGCTAAGGGTTCTCCCCATGGAGAGAACCTGCATGGCAGGCTGAGGAGAGGCTGGGCAAAGGCNAACCCTTTTGTGTGTATGAACCTTGAAAATAGCTTGTGATTCAACATCAAATGCTTTTGTACAATTGTCCTGCCAAGTGAAACTTGTTTGAGCTTCGCTGATGTTCCAATACCAACAGTTGATACAATCTGGCTAAACCTTAAATTTCCATTTGTTACGTTCCTTGAATGTTTCCAATACTAAATAAAGTGTCAAAAATGAAATGGATCTATGACTATGTTGGTGTGCAGAAAGATGTGTGTGCAGGGGTTACATGCACCGATTTGTATATTCAGTGGATACCAGAAGGTCTTGAATCTGGCTAGGGTGCCAGAGATGGTGCCAAACTAACTCCAAACAGCTTTTTCAATAGCATCTCCCCTCGTAAGGCCTCAGGTAGACCAGCTCTAGAAAACGCTGACACAGTCAGCATGATGGCACTTCCAGCAAAGATTTTCAGCACCACCTAATGAATTACAAATTTTTTTCCTGGCAACACCTGCAGGTCTGTGGGAATTCCTCAATCATAGACTGAGCAAGCCTAGAGTCTGGGGCAAGAGAAAAGCAAAATATTAATACCTTTGCCTGCACCTTCTGAATGAAAGCTCATCTAGGAGTAAGTCAGAAACAGTTCTGATTGCACTGATTTTAGTTTTGCTCAGGTTTGTTTGACTTTACAGGTACTTTATGTTTTCTACATGTTTGGTTCTGGGTTTGCATCAAGCAGCAGATTCTTTGTGGGTCTGACATAAAGCCCTGCTTATCATGCTAGAAAATTTTCAAATCATCTTTTTTACCCATTTAAAGCTCATGCTGGAAAACAGGAAAGAGGCATTTCACAGTTTTATCTTTCTGTTGGTGTTGGTGTTGGTGATATGTGGACACTTCCATATAAACTTTTAAAAGGTTTGAAACAATGAAGTCTCCAGTGGTATCTTTGCCACTTCATCTCTTGACGGAATTTTTTTTCCTCTTGTGAAAGTTTGCAACATTTTGGAGTGAGGTGTGTGCCATCACGCTGCTTAAGGATTCTCATGCACAGCAGCAATTCCAGTTTAGATCTTTAACTGGGTTCTTAGCAGTTCAGTTCAAACCCTTACTGGGCATATGCATGGGTTTTCTTTTTAATTTCTTCTTCCAGTGAGCAAAAGGGTGCTTTGCTTCCCGGAGCGTCCTCGTCCTGAGGTTTTGCTAACACGGAGAGTTGGTGGGGAAGTTATTCGAGCTTTCCAGATCTGTGCTGCCATCTCCCGATCAAACTTGAGGCTTCCCCTAAATGAAAGCGTACTGGGACACAGGCTAGCAACCTTTTCCCTTCTCTTTCCAGAAAGGGCAGTAGAATCACAGAATCATTTAGGTTGGAAAAGACTTTGTGTCTTTGTGTCCAGCTCTTAACACAGCACCTCCGTGTTCATCACTAAACCACTAAACTTGTTCTATTGCTTGTTACCAGGGAGAAGAGTACAACCTTGCTACAACCTCATTTCAGGGAGTTGTAGAGAGATATAAGGTCACCCCAAGCCTTCTTTTCTCCAGGGTAGAGAACCCCAGCTCCCTCAGCTGCTCTGTGTAGGACTTGTGCTCTGCAAGGAACCCCACTCCTTTCCTCACACCTGCTCTGTTTGCCACGAGTGCTTGTGCAGAGGACACCCATGGGCAGTGGCACTGAGGCTGGGTTCAGAGGAGGACCAGAGCTGCTGGGAGCTGCTCTCGCTAAGGGTTCTCCCCATGGAGAGAACCTGCATGGCAGGCTGAGGAGAGGCTGGGCAAAGGCCTATTCTTTGAGTAGATGAAGATGAGTAACATTTTCTGAATGTTAGTTTTTGGAAAATTCAACCTCGATTTGGGAAAGCTTTTTTTGGGTTTTTCTTTTGAAATGTCCTATCCCACCTTTTCTGGTGCACTCACTATTTACGCACATCCATGATACAACTCTGAGACCTACAGGTCTTTGCCTGGTCTCGTCTCTTCTCCCCACCTCAGTATTGAGACTTGCATTGTTCTCTTTTCCCTTAGGCTGCATGAGGCTGCACCAGCCTCGTTCCTACCTGCCATTCGTGCTCCTCTTTTCCTTCCTGTGGGGTAACTGCCTTGCTGCGTCCCTTTTAACCATGAGGCCAGGGGCACTTTCGGGGTTTTCTCCGCAGCACAAACACTGGGTGGTCTCCTCGGGGAGACGGCAGGCGCCGGCACCCGGGGGCAATTGACGCTCCCCGGCAAGGAGGGCAGTGCTCTCGCCAGGGGTTTAGAAACTCTGCTGCCGGCCGTGCGCCGCACTCCGAACCTGCTCAGGAATGACGGCCTTGCGCGCTCCGCGCCCCTCCTGCACCGCGCCCCCTCCGCACCGTGCCTGCCCCGTGCGCACGCCTCGCACCGCGCCCGCACCGCGCCCATCTCTCACTGCACACCGCATCCCTCACCGCATCCCGCACCGCATCCCGCACCGCATCCCGCACCGCGCCCATCTCTCACTGCA